>JABVMC010000034.1:137500-207500 GCA_013358685.1 Antennarius maculatus | reverse complement strand
TTTGTCCAAGAAAAATCTGACCTTTACAATCCTCATTAAATAATCTCAAATTACACGAGACTTTATTTTTGTGTAGGGAGTATAATCCAGAGGCCCTTGCCTTCCATATAAGACATTTTCTAAAGTCGTGATTTGTTGCTCGTACAACTTGGATGAGCAACAAGACTTGTCGGGACCGTAGACACATCTCTATACAGTGTAAACAAAGTTCTATATCTGTATTTCCATCTATCTCTATACATCTATGTCTAAATCCACAGCTCTATAATATATACAGTACATATACTGTATGTGTGTGTGTGTGTGTGTGTGTGTGTGTGTGTGTTTGGAGATGACTTGGCATTACCTCCATGCTGTCTTCAAATAATGTCATAGCGTTGACAACAACAGGCCGGTGGCTCTCCCCATTAGTATCTTCAATGAGCTCCATGATGTCTCTGTGGTGATGCTCCTTCAGGTAGGAGTCAAACACCTGAACGATCAGAGCTTCCTGTTCTGGGTTCATCACAGACCCGAGAGATCTGAAGCAGGAGCAGAAGGAAACAACACACCTGGAAACAACAGGTTCATGTCCATCATCAGACAAATGTTGTGTTCTCCTGGGATGAAATTACATCTGTAAAGGAACACACAGCGTCTGTACTGCTGTAGAACAACACAAACCTTCACGTTAACGCTGCAGCGTCTGTACTGCTGTAGAACAACACAAACCTTCACGTTAACGCTGCAGCGTCTGTACTGCTGTAGAACAACACAAACCTTCACGTTAACGCTGCAGCGTCTGTACTGCTGTAGAACAACACAAACCTTCACGTTAACGCTGCAGCGTCTGTACTGCTGTAGAACAACACAAACCTTCACGTTAACGCTGCAGCGTCTGTACTGCTGCAGAACAACACAAACCTTCACGTTAACGCTGCAGCGTCTGTACTGCTGTAGAACAACACAAACCTTCACGTTAACGCTGCAGCGTCTGTACTGCTGCAGAACAACACAAACCTTCACGTTAACGCTGCAGCGTCTGTACTGCTGTAGAACAACTCAAACCTTCACGTTAACGCTGCAGCGTCTGTACTGCTGTAGAACAACACAAACCTTCACGTTAACGCTGCAGCGTCTGTACTGCTGTAGAACAACACAAACCTTCACGTTAACACTGCAGCGTCTGTAAGGCTGTAGAACAACAGAAACCTTCACGTTAACACTGCAGCGTCTGTACTGCTGTAGAACAACACAAACCTTCACGTTAACACTGCAGCGTCTGTACTGCTGCAGAACAACACAAACCTTCACGTTAACGCTGCAGCGTCTGTACTGCTGTAGAACAACACAAACCTTCACGTTAACACTGCAGCGTCTGTACTGCTGCAGAACAACACAAACCTTCACGTTAACACTGCAGCGTCTGTACTGCTGTAGAACAACACAAACCTTCACGTTAACGCTGCAGCGTCTGTACTGCTGCAGAACAACACAAACCTTCACGTTAACGCTGCAACGTCTGTACTGCTGCAGAACAACACAAACCTTCACGTTAACGCTGCAGCGTCTGTACTGCTGCAGAACAACACAAACCTTCACGTTAACGCTGCAGCGTCTGTACTGCTGCAGAACAACACAAACCTTCACGTTAACGCTGCAGCGTCTGTACTGCTGCAGAACAACACAAACCTTCACGTTAACGCTGCAGCGTCTGTACTGCTGTAGAACAACACAAACCTTCACGTTAACGCTGCAGCGTCTGTACTGCTGTAGAACAACACAAACCTTCACGTTAACACTGCAGCGTCTGTACTGCTGCAGAACAACACAAACCTTCACGTTAACACTGCAGCGTCTGTACTGCTGCAGAACAACACAAACCTTCAAGTTAACACTGGATCGTCTGTACTGCTGCAGAACAACACAAACCTTCACGTTAACACTGCAGCGTCTGTACTGCTGTAGAACAACACAAACCTTCACGTTAACACTGGATCGTCTGTACTGCTGTAGAACAAATGACTGAACCTGAGGTCTGACTATATTTAGACACATGGACCTCTTCCTGATTCATGTTTTCAAATTGATTAGATTTAAATATTTTAAATATTAAATAAATTTCGCTAGCCACTGGTAGTTAGCCAGTGGTAGTTAGCCAGTGGTAGTTAGCCAGTGGTAGTTAGCCACTGGTAGTTAGCCAGTGGCAGTTAGACACAGGTAGTTAGCCACTGGTAGTTAGCCACTGGTAGTTAGCCAGTGGTAGTTAGCCAGTTGTAGTTAGCCAGTGGCAGTTAGACACAGGTAGTTTGCCAGTGGCAGTTAGCCAGTGGCAGTTAGCCAGTGGTAGTTAGCCAGTGGTAGTTAGCCACTGGTAGTTAGCCAGTGGTAGTTAGCCAGTTGTAGTTAGCCACTGGTAGTTAGCCAGTTGTAGTTAGCCAGTGGCAGTTAGACACAGGTAGTTTGCCAGTGGCAGTTAGCCAGTGGTAGTTAGCCACTGGTAGTTAGCCAGTGGTAGTTAGCCAGTGGTAGTTAGCCACTGGTAGTTAGCCAGTGGTAGTTAGCCAGTTGTAGTTAGCCACTGGTAGTTAGCCAGTGGTAGTTAGCCAGTGGCAGTTAGACACAAACTACACATTGATACACACCCTTCCTCTGCTCACACACACGATCGTGCCTTCGGTCAGTGAACTAACACTCACGTGTGTCGGTGACTTCCGGTTGTTATCGTGTGGAGTTTATTAAACTTCCGGTTGTTCTCGTGTGGAGTTTGTTCCGCTCGAATCGAAGGTCGCGCTACTCGAAGCAGACACGGATCCGGAAACAGAAACGTTTTCCTGTTTCACAGTCACGTGGCGTCAGAACGCCTGAGACAAACCACAGTCACGAGGCCGCCCCCTGGTGGTGGTGAAGGGAATGACGTCAACAGGACGGACGGACACACACACACACACACACACACACACACACACACAGAAGGGCCAGACTGAAGATCAACAGCGGCTCAAATATCCACCATCTCCAGGTTTGGTACTCACACGAGGATCTCAGAACTTACGTCAGGACGCGGATGGGCCACGGAGGGGGGGTCACCACTCACAGCAGGAGGGGTCACTCCCTTCAACCAACATGATAGTTAGGTACGTACAAGCTCAATAAAACTGGACATTAGAAAATCGGACGAATTCTGTCTGGTGGGGTCAGCATGAAAACGTGGCTCTCTCCAGGAACCACCTCATCCTGGTGGAGAGGTTTGTGGGCCCTAAGGATGCTGGGAGATATGCTGTCTGGAATCTGGTGTTCCTGGCAGGGTCACCCAAGGCAAACAGGTCTCAGGTGAAGGGCCAGATGAAGAAGGGTTCAGAAGACCTCATGCAAGAACAAAAAGAGAAACAATTGACCCTGCCCAGAGGAAGTCCAGGCCCTTTAGCACCTACTGAGAATTTATTAAACAGCTTGGCCTGGATCTCGGGATTGTTGCCGATACATCCAACCTTTCATGACACGTTACAGCAGGATGATGTTTCTAAACTGGGATCATCTCAAACTGTTTGTATTTTTGTGAAGATGAAGATGAGTTTTTTCCTCAAACGTCATGGTTCGTCACCAGATCTCAACCCCACAGAGGATCCATCAGGTCTGATCTTCTTGTGTCAGTATGGACCAACCCTCTGAGGACGTATCAGACCCACAGGCTGAAGAATGTTAGAGGGTCCAACATGGTACCAGCAAAGCCACATGTAGATCATCTGATACTTGTGATAATCTGCAAATAATTAACTGAATTAGATAAAAGAACAAAGAAAATTGTAACAAGATGTGATTCAGAGGATCTTTTTATGTAGTTTTATACATTTCTTTTTCTGGCTTTCTTTTGAACATTTTGTAAATTAACCTTTATGAATCTGAGGGGACTGGAAAACTTATTTACATCACCTACACCCTTTGTGAATTCAAATGGCTGTTATTTGATAATTATTTGTCAAATGCCTCTGGCATTTTATTCCTGGAGTCAGTGTTGTTATTCTTGGTGTCAGTGTTTTATTCTGGGAGTCAGTGTTTTATTCCTGGAGTCAGTGTTGTTATTCTGGGTGTCTGCGATTGGTTGGAAACATGGTGGAAAGAAGGGAATCAAAAAAATGTGTTGAAATGATCTCATTGGAAATACGCACGTGAAAGTGATTTCATACCAATAGTTTTCACTCCACCTGCAGTCGATTAGCATCCTTAAAGGCGACCCCGGACAGCAGCAAATGTTTCCCTGTCAGAAAGTTCTAAACCTCAGCTGAGGGTCCAGGAACCAAAGACATGAAGACAAACATACTCCAAATGTACGGTAAAGGAACCAAACTGGAAGCAAACTTTATTTTAAGACCAAACAGGCTGAGTGAATACATAGACAGAGGAAACACCAGTACAGGAAGTGACGTGTGACTGGTGAAAGGCTGTGAGAGCTATCAGCTGGTCACCAGTACGTTCTCTGATGGTGAGGCTGATGCAGGCCTTGATTTACTGCTCCTGTTAAAACACTCCTTACAACAACCTGAAGACGTCAAGATGCAAAGTAAATCAATAAAGTAGTAAAAACAAATTCAGGAAAGAATCCAGTATGCTAAATAAATGTTTCCCATTACATGATATGGTACATATGATGAGATCACAGAGAAAGAAGTTTGTTAATGAGTAACAGAGTAACAGGGGGGGTCTGTCCAGGTCAGGTGGGTGTAGCGTCTGGATCACGTCAGCGGGGGCCCTGAGACCAAACCAAATGGGTTCTAGTGCGGGTCGAGCTGAATACATGTGTGAACCAATGGGACGTAAGAATGACGTGAAAGGGTTAAAAAGTCTAAAAAGGGGGGGGGGCCTCTGAAGTAAACTAAATGTCTTATCATTTGCTTTGAGTTAATTTGACATATTTTTTTCTGTTCATAACCCCCCCCCCTTGGGGTTGATACAACTGCAGAGGCCTTGATATGTGTGTGTCTGTGTGTGTGTGTGTGTGTGTGTGTGGGTGTACATAAACAGTAAGGATCATGTGACTGTACATGTGGGTTAATCTGTTGAGTCTGATGCAGCTGTAATGCTGCCTGTGTGCCTGCAGAGGGCAGTAGAGAGTTAACAGGTGAGCTGCTGCAGCAGAGATCTCAGGTAAAACATCTCCGGTGGTCACATGACTTATCCCAGTCTGAGTCCAGTCCTCAGAAGAACCAGCTACACACAAACAACCCTTCAGGGACACGTCTGTCACACACTGCTCACTACACGTGTGTGTTTAGCCCTGAATAAACCCCCCTCCCACCACCCACAACACCCAGAGGAACGGGGGGGAAACACACACACACACACACACGTTCATTCTCCCTTGGCCCTCACTTTCCCAGACAATTCTTGGATCGTCCATCTCTGACACCAGAGGCAGAACCTCTACGAGGGGCAGTTAGTCTCAGCAGCCTCTGAGGGCTTTTCACATGGGGGGGCATCAGTGGACATCCCTGCATCTCCA
This sequence comes from Antennarius maculatus, assembly GCA_013358685.1. Lineage (NCBI taxonomy): Eukaryota > Metazoa > Chordata > Actinopteri > Lophiiformes > Antennariidae > Antennarius > Antennarius maculatus. The sequence goes on along the minus strand of JABVMC010000034.1, from coordinate 202,021 downwards.
CGGGGCTTGGCACCGTTGTTCAGGGACATCTTCTCCAGAGCTGGAGAGGGGACACAGACGGTAAGTATGATGAGAACACGCGTGTAAAGAGACTGAGGCTACCGCTGCCTGTCTGTGTATTCTGTTCTGTCAGAGACACCCCCAAAACCAGACACCCCCAACCAGACACCCCCAAACCAGACACCCCCAAAACCAGACACCCCCAAACCAGACACCCCCAAAACCAGACAACACTAAATCAGACACCCCCAAACCAGACAACACCAAACCAGACACCCACAACAGTCACCATGGGGGGGTGTCCCTTCAGCAGACAGATCTGAGGCCCCTTTACTTTATAGTCTAATAAATAAATAATGAACAAACAGCTACTGGAAAAAAATCCTCACATCTTTTCCAAAAATTATTATTTCTATATGAAAAACATAAAATATTTGTCATTAGTGTACATTAACGTAATGGACAGAGATAATCACAGTCTGCTACTGGTTTATTCTGCTACTGGTTTATTCTGCTACTGGTTTATTCTGCTACTGGTTTATTCTGGTCTGTTATGCAGTGAGATGACTTTCCCTCCTCATTCTGCCACTGGTTCAGTGTCCAGTCTGTGTCAGTGTGTGACACACACCAGAATGAACAAGTGGTTCATCACAAATGATTCATATGACCCACGTGCACACGTGTGTAAAAACACCAGACACAACAGGAAGACAAACAGTCCAGCTGTGACAGGAAGTGCTTGACCTGATCCTGTGTCTGTATTGACTGATGATGTTGTGTTGTTCTAAAACGTGTTCTAACTCCTGCTGAAGGACTGAGTGTTATTGTGGGCGTCAGTGTTTTATTCTGGGTGTCAGTGTTTTATTCTGGGAGTCAGTGTTTTATTCTGGGAGTCAGTGTTTTATTCTGGGACTCAGTGTTGTTATTCTGGGTCTCAGTGTTTTATTCTGGGAGTCAGTGTTTTATTCCGGGAGTCAGTGTTGTTATTCTGGGTTTCAGGGTTTTATTCTGGGAGTCAGTGTTGTTAATCTGGGTGTCAGTATTTTATTCCTGGAGTCAGTGTTGTTATTCTGGGAGTCAGTGTTTTATTCCTGGAGTCAGTGTTGTTATTCTGGAAGTCAGTGTTTTATTCTGGGAGTCAGTGTTTTATTCTGGGAGTCAGTGTTGTTATTCTGGGTCTCAGTGTTTTATTCTGGGAGTCAGTGTTTTATTCCTGGAGTCAGTGTTGTTATTCTGGGTGTCAGTGATTTATTCCTGGAGTCAGTGTTGTTATTCTGGGTGTCAGTGTTTTATTCTGGGTGTCAGTGTTTTATTCTGGGTGTCAGTGTTTTATTCTGGGTGTCAGTGTTTTATTCAGGGGGCAGGACTGAACATTTACTGGAGACACCCCCCCAAAGTGTTCCTGATGGGTGTGTGAGCCCCTCTGTTACCCTGTAGTGGCGCGGAGCTGCTGCCAGGGGGCGCTGTGCTGTCGTCCAGCTCGTCCAGGTAGAGCCGGTAGTGATGGCCGCTGTCGTCTTCGTACTCCACGTTCTCATCATCGCTGTCCACCTCTGGAGCCACGTACACCACCTCGAACTCGATCTGCCCCCGCTAACACACACACACACACACACACACTCACAGAACAGACACAGGGCCAGACGACGTGTGTGTCTGTGGGGGGGGGGCGGTTACCTGCTGGGACAGGATGGTGACAGCCTCCTTGTGTTTAGCGTCCCTCAGGTTGATGCTGTTGACGGCCAGGATGGCGTCGCCTACATGCAGCCCCCCACACCGGTCAGCGGGCTGAGCAGGATGGATCTCTGAGATCAGGATGGGGACGCCGTGCTCCTTCCCCCCCTGATGACACACACACACACACACACACACACACACACACACACACACACACACACACACACACACACACACACACACGTGTTGTTGCTACAGGAGGAGGAGGACCACCCCCCACTGGGGTTCTTACCGTGATGGAGATCCCCAGACCCTCGTTGTCGTCTTTGACCAGAACCACCTTCCTGATGGGTCCCACCCCCTGAGTCTTCTTCAGCAGCTCTGGGTGCTGTGGGACACCAAAGAACTGAACCCTGGGACACAGGTGACAGTGGCGTGTCCGGCTCCTGATTGGTTCTTACTCACATGGCCCACAGGAGAGGGGAGGGGTTTCTTCAGGTCGTTCCGGCCCCGACAGGCCCGGATGACGGTCTTATGGCGGTGGAGATGGATCTCTGCCTCCAGCTGGTTCCACAGCTTGTCGTGTGCTGGTCCCTTCATGTCACGGCCCAGGAGCTGGATCTGCTGAACCCTGACGCCAAACAAATAAATCAAGTTCACTTTCACTTCTAATGCAAAAAAAAATGTCCCCGTTTAAAATAAATGAAATCAATTTAAAATCCAGCCCAGTAAAAAAGCCCCAAAGCCCCCAAAATAAAAAAGAAAACTTTTTATCAACAAATAGACGTGCAGACTTTACCTGTGTATACCTAATTATTCAAAAGTTACAAAATTTATGATAAAAAATGAAAAGAAAAGCCAAAGTCAGGAAAACACAGGAGCTCCGTCTTTACTCCATGAATGGAAAGAACGAGATGCGGTCCAGCTGGTCGTATCGGTGATGTCCTGAAACACAGCTGGTATCTCAGATTTTCACTCGTATGTCCAACAAAAATAAGGACAGAGCGACGGCTCACACCTCAAAAAACTGTTATATCTATCAGCTCGCACCTCAAGGTATTACTGTACATCACAGTACTCCATAAACGGTTTGAAGTGAAAGTGATCCAAAAACGTTCATCACATCAGATCACACCGGATCAACAGAAATAAAACACAGTGCAGTCGACTGAGGGAACACTGATGGTGTATCAGTGACTCAAATAAGAATAATGAACTCCTCTGCAGCCCGATTCTTTTCCCTGCATCTTATTTTATTGATCCGGTGCCTGATGGAGGCGAGATACCAGCTACAAGTTCTACTTTCTACCTCAAGGTAACAAAATACCCATTACATATTCTAACTTTGAGTTCTCCATTATTTATATTTAACCTCCACACATTAGCAGATGAGAATGAGGAGATATTTATTTTCTTAATTTCTTATCGTTTAATTCTTCAAATCATAACTTTTCAGTTTAAAGTGTTTCTGGATTGACACTGATGGTTTTATCTTTAACATAATCCCTCTGGATTGTGTTAGAATAACCCAGCATATCATCCTATATTACACCTCCTCACCTGCCAGCCAGTTCCTTGTCCAGGTATTTGGCAGCCAGTCGGGCTCCGTACACCTCAGCCTGCAGTACCGCCATGTGCCTGCGGAGGGCCTCGTTTTCCTTCTTGTACAGTCTGACTTCTGCCTCCAGCCTGGACTCTGCCAACTTCTCCTTCCTGCTGGCCTCCAACTCCTGTTGCTGGAACAAACACAGCCCATGTGAACAACACACATACATGTGAACAACACACACAACACAATCAGCACACAAAGTCCTCTGAACCAATCATAGGTCTTGTTTCAAGCCTTTGTTTCTGACATCACAACAGTGTCGAGGGGCAGCGGCGGAAATCTTTAGGGTTTCTGAAAGCACTTGTCACATCATCAGTAGATATTTAAATGATTAGTATAATCATCACAGACATGTTTAGCATAGCAATAAATACAAAGTTCAAGTCACTCAGTTCCACTGCAGTTTGGAAAATTTTCTGCACAAAGAAACTTTACAAAGACGTTTGTTTCTTGTTGGTTGTGCTAGCTTGGGAGCGTCAGTTTAGCGCTGATGTATTCTGTGTTAGCGGCCGGAGCGGCCCCTTTAAGAAGGTAGTCATGTGACCGAGGCAAGCATCTCCACAAGCGTCAGAGTGACTCAGAGACAGACGTGGACGAGATTAATTTTTCATGACAAAACATTGTTTGGAATCAGATGATGACTAACATGGATTTAATGGAACGCCACTGACACACAGACCGACTGACACACAGACCGGTACCGACCAACCCACAGACCGACTGACCCACAAACCGGTACTGACTGACCCACAGACCAACTGACCCACAGACCGGTACTGACTGACCCACAGACCGGTACCGACTGACCCACAGACCGACTGACCCACAGACCAGTACTGACCGACCCACAGACCGACTGACCCACAGACCGGTACCAACCGACCCACAGACCGACTGGCCCACAGACCGGTACTGACTAATCCACAGACCGACTGACCCACAGACCGGTACTGACTGACCCACAGACCACCTGACCCACAGTCCGGTACCGCTACACGACCCAGGGTCTGCAGTCTAAAGGTGAGTTCCGTTACAGTACTACAGTATGTTATGTTGTTTTTGTGTCCTGTAATTGTTTCTGGTCAGCATTTAGGGATAGAAGTTTTGTATTTAGAGTAAAGACAGCAGAAAGAAGCTTCATTTGACATTATACAATCGTACAACAAAGTGACAGGGTTAGATGGAGGGTTGTTCCTAAGCCGATGCCCCCTCAGCTCCTACGGGCCAACAGAACCTGAAGTTCCTTAGACACGTGTTTTTCCTGATGATGGTGGGGGGAAACCGGACTACACAGAGAAAACCCATTGAGACAAGGAGAGAACATGTTAACTACACAGAACATGTTGGGAATGCTGGGGTTTCAACCCATGACCTTCTAAAGGAAACAGTGGTAACCACTACGCCACTGTGCCACCTAGTAATGACGTTTAGTAATGACATTTAGTAATGACTCCAGGAGGATCGCCACCCACTTCAGCGACAGCAGAGACATCAAGAACCTGGGGGATTCAGTCCATTACGGACTACAAGCCCCTTCCGCAGTCCTGCGACAACTCCACCACTCTGCTGAATCAGCTGAATGACTTCTTTGCGCGCTTTGAGGCAGACAACGGCATCCTGGCACAGAAGGATCCACCCCCTCCGACCAGGTGTTGACACTTTCTCCGGACAGCGTGAGGCAAGTCCTCAGAAGGACCAACGCACGGAAAGCCCCAGGTCCTGACAACATTCCTGGTCGTGTCCTGAGAGAGTGTGCTGATGAGCTCACAGATGTCTTCACAGACATCTTCAACATCTCGCTGAGCCAGGCTGTTGTCCCCACCTGCCTCAAAGCCACCACCATTATCCCAGTCAACCCTCACCCACCTGGAGACCAAAGTCTCATACGACAGAATGCTGTTCATCGACTTCAGCTCAGCATTCAACACAATCATCCCCCAGCAGCTCATCTATAAACTGGACCAGTTTGGACTCAACACCTCCATATGCAACTGGCTGCTGGACATCCTGACAGGGAGACCACAGGCAGTTCGAGTTGGTAACAACACCTCCAGCACCATCACACTGAACATGGGAGCCCCCCAAGGATGTGTTCTGAGCCCCCTCCTCTTCACTCTGTTGACCCACGACTGCACACCAACTTTCAGCTCCAACCTTTTCGTCAAGTTTGCAGACAACAAAACTGTGGTGGGTCTCATCAACAAGAACGATGAGACAGCCAACAGGAATGAGGTGGGCCTCCTGGCTATGTGGTGCAAGGACAACAATCTCCATCTGAATGTGGAGAAGATGAGGGAGATTGTTGTGGACTTCAGGAGAGCACGCACCCAGCATGCTCCACTAACCATTGACGGTGCTGCAGTGGAAAGGGTCAGCAGCACCAAGTTCCTGGTTGTACACATCTCTGAGGACCTGTCCTGGGACCACAACACCGCATCGCTGGCCAAAAAAGCCCAACAGCGCCTCTACTTCCTCCGCAAACTGAGGAGAGCAAGAGCCCCACCCCCATCATGCTAACTTTCTACAGAGGCACCATCGAGGCATCCTGACCAGTTGCATCACCGTGTGGAACGATGCCTGCACCGTTTCCAGCCGCAAGACCCTGCAGTGCATCGTGAGAGCAGCTGAAAAGATTACTGGTGTCTCTCTCCCTTCCCTCACAGACATTTATAACACCTACCTCACCCGCAAAGCCATCAGCATTGCAGGTGATCCCACCCATCCCTCTCACAGCCTTTTCAGCCTGCTGCCATCAGGTAGGAGACTGCAGAGTCTGGGCCAGAACCAGGAGGCTCAAGGACAGTTTCTTTCACCAGGCGGTCAGGAGGCTCAACTCCCTCCCTGCTCTGCCCCCTGCCACAGCTCTGAACTCTACCCTCACCCTGCCCTGCCCTCCTCCCAGCACCTGACTACCCATCTCTCCCTCCCCCTGTCAACTCAGGGACTGCGCACACATCACTCCCCCTCTGAGATTAGAGTATATAGAGATGTTAACCATCCCTTGTGTTTCGTCTTATACTTCGTGCTGTACTGTCTGATGTACTGTCTGTGTTGTACTGCTTGTTGCACTGCCAGTGTTTTACTGCCTGTGTTTTACTGCCTGTGTTGTCCTGCCTGTGTTGTCCTGCTTGTGTTGTCCCGTGTTGTACAACCTGTGTTGTACTGCCTGTGTTGTACTGCCTGTGTTGTACTGCCTGTGTTGTACTGCCTGTGTTGTACTGTCTGTGTTATACTGCCTGTTGTACTGTCTACCGTGGGTCAGAGAGGACTGCAATTTCATCTATGCTGTATGTCGTGCATATATGGTACATTTGACAGTAAAGCTGACTTTGACTTTGACTTGACATTTAGTAATGACATTTAGTAATGACATTTAGCAATAACATTTAGCAATGACGTTTAGTAATGACATTAGTAATAACATTTAGTAATGATGTTTAGTAATGACGTTTATTAATGACATTAGTAATGACGTTTAGTAATGACATTAGTAATAACATTTAGTAATGACATTTAGTAATAACATTTAGTAATGACATTTAGTAATGACATTTAGTAATGACGTTTAAATGATCTCAAATGGTGATTATAGATTGAAATTTAGCAGGTAACAACGAACAGCTGACGAACAACCTCTCTGAACCAATTGGGTTTGTAGGTTGAGGACTACCCGTAGCCTACAGGAGAACATACACATCAGAGGGGTAGGGCCAAGTGCGTGGGTTAAGGGGGCAATGGGGACTGGGACTTTAATTCAGCCATTCCCCTCTCTACTCTCTCCTGTGTTCCTTCGTCTCTCTGGTGTGTGTTCCTCCTGCAGGTCTTGTCAGGACTCTCTCCTTCACTTCCTCTGATGAGATGAGACTAGCTGCTGTAGACCTCGACTGCTGAGGGTGTGTTCTCCACTTTCTGTCTCTCCCATTAAAGGGAGTTACATTAACTACTTTAGGAGCTTTTGTTATTTCTCTTCCTTTGCTTTTCTTGCTCACTGATGCTTTATATGCTAACAAGACACGGCCTCTGTCCGTGTGCTTCTGCTGACATGTGGGGAACAAGTATAGAAAACAGGAAATCCTAAGGCCTGACCATCCCTACCCCTCTCTCGTCCCCTCGCCCTGTCTCTCTCCCCAATGTATTTCCTTTCCACCCAACCGGTCAAGGCAGATGACCAGACTCTGGGTCCTGCCCAGAGTTTCATGGATGGATGACCAGACCTGTATAGTACTTGGTAAACCATAACACTGTAATTATTGGATATTGTGGTCTTTCTGACCTATGTTTTTAGGTCACGCTGTCTTCAGTTTGTCAGACAGGAAAGACATCAGCTACACATGGACTTCAATGAAGACTCACAGACAGGTGGGATAGTGGGGATGATGTCATCACATAGTGAAATGGATCCATTAGACAGGGATACAGCACAATTTATTTTTAACGTGCCATTTCCCCAAAAAGGTGTTTTTAACAAACATTTAGAGACCTAGCTTAGGATGTCAGGAGCCGTACCTGAACCCCAGATCCCACGGCTGAATAGTCATCACCAGAGACAGAGCTGGCACACCAGATATCAATAACTCCATTATCCTGGACCTCCACTTTATCACTATCACACACGGTTATACTGTTACTGCCATCTCTCCTCTCAGCAAACATCCAAACACACACCCTGTCTCTTCCCCTGTACCCACACATGTTCACTTTCTAGACAAACTATCAAATCTCACAAATTCAATTTTCCCATAAGCAAAATGTTTCAGGAACTGCTCCAACAGACCTTAAACAAATTCTCCTATGCTCTACAAACTAGGCCTTATGTTTTTAGCTGAGATTTAGTTGGATGACAAGAACAACAACGCTGCTCTGACTGAAATCATCCCACCACATTTTTGTACATGTGACATACAGTTAGGCAAGAAATATTTGAACAGTGACAATTTTTGATGGTTTTGGGTCTACATGTCACCACGTTGGATATGAAACAACTGAGATGAAACAGAAGTACAGAGTTTAGGGTTTAATTCAAGGAGTTTAAAAAAAACTATGAAAAATTTAGGAATTGCAACTTTTTTTATACAAAGTCTCTTCATTTCAGCAAAGAGATTAGTTCAATTTCTTCTGAGTATGTGGACAAATCTCAAATTAAAATTATAGTAAATTAAAAAAAAGTATTTTCTTTAGCTGTTTTTGAATTGTTGCTTGTTTGTGGGTCTTTCCTCCTTAACCTTTGTCTTGCATGCATGCTTGATTGGGTTGAGATCTGGTAATTAACTGACCACAGCAGAATATCCCACTTTCTTGCTTAAAAAATCCAATTTAGTTGCTTTCTCGGTGTGCTTTGGATCATTTTCCATCTGTGAACTCCTGTCTAATCAACTTTGCAGCATTTGGTGGAATCTAAGCAGAAAGTTTATCTACAAGCGTCAGAATTCATCCGACTGGTTCCACTGGAAGGCAGTGTGATGGCGTGCCCACGCCATCACACTGCTTCCATCATGTTTTACAGGAGATGTGTTCTTGGGATCATGAGGTGTTCCAAGCTTTCTCCAGACATTCTGCTTCAGAACTAGGCTGGCTTCTTTTCAGGGTACTTGTGGCATCTCAACTGGCCTTTTTATATTAACAGTTTGCCCTTAGAAATGAACCATTTGTATTTACTTTCAGGAAGTATTGTCTTTTCTGTAGATCTATATCCTGATGCACCTACTTCCTTCAGACTGTTCTTCACCTGAGTGAATGTTGTGAAGGAATTTTTCCTCAACATGGAAAATATGTTATGATCATCTGTCCAGGCCTTCTTGAGTGTCCAAACACATCAGTGATCTATCCTGTCTTCAGAATGTACCAAAGTGTTGATTTTGCCACTCCTGTGATGTGTGATGATTTCTTCTTCTGTTGCAGCCTAAGGATGGATTGTTTCACTTCCACTGACAGCTCCTTTGACCACATGTTAATTATATAACCGCATCTTGAACATGATTGGGCAAACAGCTAAATAAAAAAACTTATGTCAGTGTCAACTTGGACCTAAACTATGTAGGCTATTTAAACTTCAGGAAGATGTTTTCCTGACTCTTTGATTGTAAACCTTTATAGTTCATCTTACAATGCTTAGTACAACAGGTTTTTTTTGCTATTTTACACCTGCACCTTTTACAACTGCACTGTATACTGTTTACCATAAATAAAAAAGGGTAGAAATAGACACTGTGTTTTATTTTAATAAAATATATCCTATCAAACTTTGAACACAAATGCTCTACGGAGGAAGCATCCTGGGCAGTTCGCTCCGCTCCCAAGTGAGTCGCGTTCAGGTACGCTCGGATTCTTTCGGTTTACACCATAAACTGTACTGTATACTGTTTACCATGAATAAAAAAGGGTAGAAATAGACACTCCGTTTTATCTTAATAAAAGACATCCTATCGAACTTTGAACATGAATGCGCTAGGGAGGAAGCATCCTGGGCATTCAAGTTCGCTCGGCTCCCGAGTGAGTCGCATTCAGGTACGTTCGGCTTCTTTCGGTTTGGTCGAGAGTCGAATTTTGGTCGAGTTCAGAGATGTAAAATTCTCGGATTTTCTGGTCGAAAACCGAATTGGTCGAAAACAGAAGCGTTCGATAACCAAGGGTTGACTGTATTTTAAATATAGTTTGTTCATATGAACAGTCCTAATTTGAGGATTCCTTCATTCACACCTGGAACAAACAAATGTTTCACAATTTGATGAGTGACAGATGACATAGAAGCTCATGTTAAATAATAAAGGACGCTGTGGATGTAGTCTACATTTGTTTTGTCCTGTGGCATGACAGAGGTTTACTGTGGGTGGGTAAGGTGGAGGGAGTCAGGTCCTCCTCCTTCCTGTCTATTAAAATGAACTAAGATGATAAAAAGAAGTTCTTCTTTTGGTGGCCGAATAATTCAATTGTGTCTCAGAGGTGCACGTGTAAAAAATCTGATTTGAAAATGAAAACAGACCCAGACAAAAACTTACCATCTCTTCCAAAGGTGCTGCAAGCTTTAGGAGAAGAGGAGCAGAGGAAGAACAGAAATAATTAAACCAGAGAAATTATGATTAAAGGCAAATACTGCAAGATGTAAATACAATGGAAACCAACATGCAGACAGTAAACAGGGTAAATTAATGTAGTGGAAGTAATAGCAAAGCAACAGTGGGGAGTGTCAAGGGAAGCAGTCGTCTACATTAGCTCCATAATGACACATGTAAGTAAACGTTAAGGCTTGAAGTGCTTTTTTAACCAAATTAAATATCAGCATTAAAACACAGCCATCTGGAAAAAAAAAGCCATTTAAGACTAAATAGTATAAATAAGTTGGTTCATAATAAAAATGGTTTGTCTGTCTGCAGTTCTAGATTTATTAATGTTCCTTTCAGATTGACAAATACAGATTCCAACCACTCGCTGGTATACCAAGTTATTCCCTGGCCAACTAGAATGTACAGGAAATGTACATTCTAGTTGGCCATCAGTTGCAATCTTTGTGATATGTCCAAGTTTAAAATAGGCCTGGGCACAGGCTGTGGAAAAGTCTTGGTTATTTCTCACTCTTAAGTTGGGTTGATGTGTCTGAAGATTGTAAGAGATGTGAAAGCAACACTTAATGCACTGTAGCTGGTATGAACATATGTGAAGACCTACTTTGCTGCTATTGTCACTAACCAGACAGTGAACATTGTCTGGGTAGTGATCTTAAACTCCTAAACAGGTGTGACAGAGGAGTTCAAGGTGGAGGTGGGACTGCATCAGGGATCAGCTCTGAGCCCCTTCTTGTTCGCTATGGTGATGGACAGGCTGACGAGGTTAGACAGGAGATAAAGTCAGAGAGGCCAGACTGAGATGGTTTGGACATGTCCAGAGGAGAGATAGTGAATATATTGGTAGAAGGATGCTGAGTTTTGAACTGCCAGGCAGGAGGCCTAGAGGAAGACCAAAGAGGAGGTTTATGGATGTAGTGAAAGAGGACATGAAGGTAGTTGGTGTGAGAGAAGAGGATGCAGAAGACAGGGTTAGATGGAGGCAACTGATTCGCTGTGGTGATCCCTGAAGGGAAAAGCCCAAAGGAAAAGTGCTCGAGGACTTCATCTCTGCTTTTTGCAGATGATGTTGTTCTGTTGGCCACATCAAACCTGGACCTTCAGCGTGCACAGGGATGGTTTGCAGCTAAGTGTGACGCGAGCGGGATGAGGATCAGTATCTCTAAATCCGAGGCCATGGTTTTCGACCGGAAAAGGGTAGTGTGCCCTCTTCAAGTCGGTGGAGAGTCTCTGCCCCAAGTGGAGGAGTTCTTGGGGTTTTGTTCACGAGTGAGGGAAGGAAGGAACGTGAGATTGACAGACGGACTGGTGCAGCTTCTGCAGTGATGCAGTCGCTGTATAGGTCCGTTGTGGTGACGGAAGGAAGGAAGGGAGGGAGGGAGGGAGGGAGGGAGGAAGGAAGGAAGGACGGACGGACGGACGGACGGACGGACGGACGGACGGACGGACGGACGGACGGAAGGAAGGAAGGAAGGAAGGAAGGACAGACAGACAGACAGGACAGATAGATAGGAGCTGAGTTGCAAGACGAAGCTTTCAATTTACTGGTCAATCTACATTCCTACTCTCACCTATGGTCATGAGCTTTGGGTCATGACAGAAAGAACAAGATCCCGGATACAAGTGGCTGAAATGAGTTTCCTCCGTAGAGTGGGGGGGGGGGGGGGCGCACCCTTAGAGATAGGGTGAGGAGCTCAGTCACCAGGAGGAGCTCAGAGTAGAGCCGCTGCTCTTTCACAATGAGCGGACCTCCATTGCAGGTTCTCGTCTACCTGCTTCTTACCTTCACTACAGATCACTATGTCATCTGCAAACATCATAGAGACTATAGAGACTATTGCACCCTGACTTCATGTGTTAGCTCAGAGGTCGGCAATGTGGGCTATCATGTAGATGAATGCTCTTCAACCACCTTGTAAGTGCTTCGTTTGGCCTTGACAAAAAAACACAAAAAAAGGGAGGTGTGCCTTCAAGGGGGAGATGTGCTGAAAGGCTTTGCTGTTTGTCTGGAACATGTGAAACCCTTCTTGGAAAGCAAAGGCCTCCAGAAGTTACATCTTACAGCCTCACTATAGGGAAGGTCTGCAGTGAGCTTCAGAAAATGAAGCCACATTAAACAGGCGAGTACACCAGCTTAAAAGGTGATTTTTCAGGAAAAAAATATTTCAGACCATAATTATTATAATAACCATAATGAAGTTCTTTTTTTGTATGTGCAGGTGTGTAATTTTTTTTAAACTGCTAGGCTTTAGTTTTATGTTTTATTCATATTTAAGTGCTCTACTTTTTATTAGAATTTTACACAAACGTAGGAAGGACTCAAATAGGCTGCATTGTTCAGTGATTATTTTATTTCAGAGTAGGCCTAGATATGCACACTGCACTTCTGTTTGTTGTCTTTATTTGTGTTTAACAGTTTATAATTTGTGCTATGTTTTGCGGCTCCTGACTATTTTTCTTTCAGAGTAGAGCAAACTCCTCTTCTGACAGTAAAGGTTGCAAACCCCCTGATAGCCTCCCCATCACCCATTCTTCATGAAAGTCTGATAGTTTCCCACAGATGACTGTCAACTCTGCTGTGATGGTCAAAATGTTAAACCCACAGGCTCCACACCATCCGTAGGACTCCACAGAATAGACCCTCGCATATGACAGTGTGACCTGAGGAGGGTCTATTACCAAAAGTCTCCACAGATCAATACAGGTGTCTCCTCTTCTAACCCTAACCCTTTCTCACTAGAAGACCATGGGGGGGGGCGGGTGAAGACTATAAAGAGTCTTTTAATCTATGACAGGGAGTAGGTAACGTTGGCTGACGATGATGTAGCATGAACTCATTGGGGAGTCCTCATGATGTTGAGTTATACTACATTGCCAAGTAGACAGCATCTTTTTCAGGAAGGCCCAGACTATTTCAGCTAAATATTGAAACCACATCTCGCACACATTACAACAGCATGGTTTCACAGTCAATGAGTGCTGGTGGTAAACTGACCTGCATTCAGTCCAGACTCCATAAACGGTGTGCGTGGTGGGCAAAATGTCTGTGCAAAACAAAAACTACAGCAGCATCTTCCTCTCTACATTTCTTCCACATCTCACTTTTGTACTTCCTGCTAGAGTGCCCCCTGGGCAGCATTAGCCTGTACAAATCTTTAGATTACCTGCATTGTTGTTTAAGCTGCAGGGTTCAAAGCAGGTGAAAAAAGTAGTGGCTTGTAGTCCAGAATTTACGCTCCATTTTTCCCCATTGAAGTTGTCCCTTTCAGTCAGAATAACACCTGTCACCTCTGAAATGGCTCACCTATGGCATGATGCTAATAAGTATTTGTGCATCCCACAACAGGGTTTTCACCAGTACTGGTCATCCAGATCTAACAAACACATTATCATGACTAAGCTTTAGGAATTTTCATGATTTCAGTGGAATAATGAGGACAGAACTTACTTGTTTGAGCACACACTCAGGTTATACATCAATTGATCTTCACAACAGTGGTTCCGGGTATTTCCAGATTTAATAATAAACAGATGGATAAGTCAACTGGGGGATGATGTAGAGAGTACACAGAGACAAGCAGAGATCTAACCTGGAGCAGGAATTTACTTCAGAAAGCTCCACCACTCTGTTCAGTCCGTTTCTACTCCTACTCAGCAACTGGGACAGCCAGTTCTTCTCCTTTGGACTTACTGGTCCAACAGACAGGTAGCTGTAACATTCTTTGTTCTATCTATGACTGTTTCTATCATATAGTATATCTTAATGAATTTCCCCATGGTGAAAATGTTACTTCCTGTGGCGGTTGTGGGTATTAACCTTTCATCCTACCTACCAGTCTATCTTTGATGGAGTCTGAGTCCTCAACTTGGCCTTGCTTTGCTTGAAGCTGCAGCTGGAGAGCATGAATTTGCAGGAGCTGGTCGTGGACTTCTCTCTCCACCACGGTCCGTTCAGCCTTGGCCTCAGTCAGCTCCGAGCGCAGGTCCACAAGCTGAGCCTGGAGGTGAGGACACACATCAGGCAGCTCAAGTCACACAGCTTTGACTCACAGAGTCACTCTGAATGCCTCTGACCTGTCAGACTTGTTGCTGCCTCTCATCTTCCTATATTTAAACGTTTCCACACGGCTGTAGCGTGTTTGTCCCTATGTTGCAGCTCCACACTGGTTTTGCTGGGGGCACAGAGCTGTTAGTGTATTCTTTCTCCTTTCCTGATTGTCAGTGGATAAAGACGTGTCAGGCCTCTGATGAACAGAAATGAACTGAACCTGGGACAGTGGTCACCTCCTCTTGTAGGGTAAACATGCTGTCAAGGTCACATCTTTTATGTTGTGAGAAAACCATTCATTCTTCCTCCAGAGGTTTTACTGCTAAATTAATGTTGTCATTCTCTTACGCTTAGGAAAAAATGCCAAGACGTTTTCTTCTGACCTTCACATGGAGCGTGTACCAAATGTCATACGACAAGTCGGATGCATAGCAGTGTGGAGATATTTTCTATGGAACAAATCCTGAATCCTATGTCTGAATGTAGTTTGTCCACATTTCAGATTGTTGAGAAAAACCACATGGCCAAAATCTAATCTATTATAGTAGATATTAAAGCTTTACTATAAATGCAATTAGCCTGTCTAACAGTTTTTTCGAAACTTGTGAAAGGTGATGCACACCGAATTTCCCCACACAAGCCTTCTTTTCACGGCGAGCTCCAGGTCGTGTTTTCATACACATTCTGACTGAATTTAGGATATCAGGTGTTAAATCAACTCTATACTTGATGGAGACAGGGATGGTAACAGGAAAATACTATTTCAGCTGAGGTATTAATATTGAACCAATGTGTGGGGGGGGGGGGGTATTAACTGAGAGTTTTCAGTAATTTAGAATGAGATTATTGACAATACAAAAAAAATACACATACTTAAAATAAGTCAACATATTAAATGAAAACTTTACTGATAATTTTGAAAATATAGTCAGTTACTGTTTGTCTTCAGTGTTTTACATTTTTTCTCATCAGAAGTCTTGTGAGAAGACGACGTCTCTTCACTTTAAGAACTGTTTTCAGCTACAGTTTTATATTTATTCTATTTACAGTTCAGTCGGTTCTTCTAGATTTACATCTTCCTCTTTTGTGGAGAAAGTTGTTCCAACATCAGCATCGCCTTCCTCTTTAATTCCTTCTGGCGAGTTTGACGTGAATTTGTGACGTGAAAAGCTACGAGCATTCTCATTGGTCTAAATAACTTCA
Source organism: Antennarius maculatus (assembly GCA_013358685.1). Taxonomy (NCBI): domain Eukaryota; kingdom Metazoa; phylum Chordata; class Actinopteri; order Lophiiformes; family Antennariidae; genus Antennarius; species Antennarius maculatus. The sequence continues at coordinate 186,426 of JABVMC010000034.1, read as the reverse complement.
AATTCAACTAATCACCATTAAGTTAACACAACGTGATAAAGTTATCCCATTTTCCTGTTCACTAAAAATACTTTTCAAAATTGAGACGACACTGCATCATTTTTGATGGTCTGAACTGACCTAGAGCTGGGATCTGATGTGTTGAGGGGCGATTGAGGGTCCACATTGTTTTAGGGACCATAACACCAGGACTAATGTCACACACACACACACACACACACACACACACACACACACACACACACACACACACACACGGTGAGACACTTCCATTGAATCTCCTGTTTAGCACTGATGAAAAGAATATTTGGTAGGTTTTCAGCTGTTTGCTGCTCTGATTGGTCTGCTAAACAACATATGCTGAACTCTGTCATTCAGTGTGTGTGTGTGTGTGTGTGTGTGTGTGTGTGTGTGTGTTGTCCATGAATCTGATCAGAGCGATCTTTCTTTCATGTGTATGATCAGATGTACAGAGTTTCTGCTGTCGTCACTACGGAGACGATTTAAGACCGTCTGCTGATAAAAATCCTTCATCTGTGGAAAAAAAATTTAAAATTTTATCAACGACCAAAATAAACTCTAGACAATCAAAATGTTTTTACTTTAAAGCAAATGAGAGTAATGTAAACTTTACATTCAGGATTTACTTTAAAGAGCTGCTAAACAGCAGCTATTACCGGTTCACTTTGCCTTTTAATCCACTTCAACCAGTTCATTCTGCCGTTCTAATCCAGTATAACCAGTTTAATCTGCCTCTCTAATCCAGTATAACCAGTTCATTCTGCTACTCTGTCCCACTAACAGTTCAGTATACCTGTGTGTTCACCTGGAAGCAGCTCAATGTGCAGCTCTGCTCCAGTATGACCAGTCCACTAACCAGTCCACTAACCAGTCCACTAACCAGCCCTCTAACCAGTCCTCTAACCAGTCCATTAACCAGTCCACTAACCAGTCCTCTAACCAGTCCACTAACCAGTCCACTAACCAGCCCTCTAACCAGTCCTCTAACCAGTCCATTAACCAGTCCACTAACCAGCCCTCTAACCAGTCCACTAACCAGTCCTCTAACCAGTCCACTAACCAGTCCACTAACCAGTCCTCTAACCAGACCACTAACCAGTCCTCTAACCAGTCCACTAACCAGTCCACTAACCAGCCCTCTAACCAGCCCTCTAACCAGTCCACTAACCAGCCCTCTAACCAGTCCACTAACCAGTCCACTAACCAGCCCTCTAACCAGTCCTCTAACCAGTCCACTAACCAGTCCACTAACCAGTCCACTAACCAGCCCTCTAACCAGTCCTCTAACCAGTCCATTAACCAGTCCACTAACCAGCCCTCTAACCAGCCCTCTAACCAGTCCACTAACCAGTCCACTAACCAGCCCTCTAACCAGTCCACTAACCAGTCCACTAACCAGCCCTCTAACCAGTCTTCTAACCAGTCCATTAACCAGTCCACTAACCAGTCCACTAACCAGTCCACTAACCAGCCCTCTAACCAGTCCTCTAACCAGTCCTCTAACCAGTCCACTAACCAGTCCACTAACCAGCCCTCTAACCAGCCCTCTAACCAGTCCACTAACCAGCCCTCTAACCAGTCCACTAACCAGTCCACTAACCAGTCCTCTAACCAGTCCACTAACCAGTCCTCTAACCAGTCCACTAACCAGCCCTCTAACCAGTCCACTAACCAGTCCACTAACCAGCCCTCTAACCAGCCCTCTTGAAGTTACTCCATGACGTGTCACAGCCTTGACCTGAAGTGACCCGTGACCACGAACTGATTTATGACGTCAGACGGCTGTGGGTCTGAGGAGCCTCATCACTCAGTGTCTGGAGCAGACTGTGTGGACCCCCCCTGACCCCTCACCTCCAGCTAGTGTTAGTGTCATCCTGCCCCCCCCCGCCCCCGGCCCCCTGACCCCTGACCCCTCACCTCCAGCTTGTGGTTGAGCTGGAACACGGTCTGGGTCTTGTGGCAGAGCTGAGCGAAGCAGGAGCTGAGGCTGGTCATCTTCTGCCGGCCCTCGTAGGTGATGTCCACCTGGTCCGGGTCTATTTCTCCCAGCAGCAGGTCCACGTCCACGAAGGCCTTGTCGAACTCTTTCTCCAGGACCTCCAGCCAGCGGAACATCGACATGCCGGAGCCCAGAGCCGAGCCCTGGCCTGGCGGGGAGCATCCCGTCGGGGCGGACATGGTGAACGAAGCCCGAGCTAGCCGCTGACGTTAGCTTGGTGGCTAACGAGGTAGCGAGGAGCCAAACCGGATCCCGTCTCCGTGAAATCACACCGGAGAATCGCCGGTAGAGGGTTCACCGGCGGACACGTCCGTCTGGAGCAGCTTCCGGTCGGGTCGGTGGAACAACCAGCAGATTTCTGACCAGGAAGTTCACCCCAGCCTCCGTGTTCATCTGGCATCCACTGCTCCTGTCTGCCCACCAAGGCCAGAGCAGCCGATAGCAGAGCCCGGATCGATGCTGTTCCTACTGCCGCTGTCTGCCAGCATGACGTTGTGGAATACTGTACAGGGATCCCTCGTTCCCCGCGGTTAATGAGTTCCAGGAGCCACACGCGATTAATGAATTCCACGATAGAGCGACAATCTATTATTTAGGGTACTTTAAATGTTATGACCCCTCCCCATACTGATATTAAACCACCTTCTATCTGTATTACCTTTAGCACACTCTGATGGGCTGTTTGAAGCACTTTGGTGTCTCACAGGAGTCAGACTCACGGATTGTAGCGCACTTCTGGATGCTGTCAGCCAATAGAATGAGAGTACGGTATCACGTGACTGCCTACAAAAAAATCCGTGATGAGGTGAGGTCACCAGTGTTGATGCGCGGATGTGTGAGGGCACGCTGTATTTGAATAATATTTTAATTAGTTACATTTTGTAGTAAGAAATGTTAAAGCTCAAAAAAGTTATTCCAGCACATTGACTAGCAACATACATTTTTTTGATTATATTAATGATCTTATCCCTCAATACGCTGGCAATGTGTCCGGGATGTACCCCACCTCTCACCGGCAGCAAGCTGAGATAGACTCCCACAATTTATTTGTATTTTTTTGTCAGTTTGTTTGATTATTCTTGCTGTTGGCCAGGTGGAAGTGAACTAGCCAGCTAGCACGGTGCACACGACACAAAACAATGCTGACACTGGCAATCAGATTTTGGTGAAGGATTTTTTGTGTTCTTTATGAGGACAAACAGAATTTAACAGACAATTTTCTTTAAAATGAATGGAGGGCAGAATTTACATAAACAATCAACCCTCGGTTTTCAAACATAATCCGTTCCAGAAGGCTGTTCGAAAAGCGTGTTGTTCGAAATCCGAAATTATTTTTCCCATTATAATTAATGTAAATAATTTTAATCTGTTCCAAGCCTAAAAACAACTTTTTCTAAGTTTTTTTTTCACTATTTTACACCACAAACTGCACTGTATACTGTTTACCATGAATAAAAAGGGGTAGAAATAGACACTGTGTTTTATTTTAATAAAAGCTATCCTATCGAACACTGAACACGAATGCGCTACGGAGGAAGCATCCTGGGCATTCGAGTTCGCTCGGCTCCCAAGTGAGTCGCGTTCAGGTACGCTCGGATTCTTTTAGTTTGGTCGAGAGCTGAATTTTGGTCAAGTTCAGAGACGTAAAAGTCTTGGATTCTCTGGTGGAAAACCGATTTAGTCGAGAACAGAAGTGTTCAAAAACCGAGGGTTGACTGTATACTGTATAAGTTCACAAATTTTATGATGCAGGTCAACAATGTGCCCCTGCCAACAACAAAATTCACTTTGCTCATGTAAATGATATCAATTAATGACACCGAATCTTCTAAAAGATCAATCATGAGTCACAGACAGTGAATGTACAGCTGAAAAAGGAAAAGTGGGGCGGCAGCAGCTCTGTCCACTAGTTCTTGGGTTGGGAACCGGAGGGTGACCGGTTCAAAACCCGCCAGTGGACCCAAAATATGTAATGTGAACTGGTAGTTGGAGAGGTGCAAGTTCACCTCCTGAGCACTGTCAAGGTGCCTTTGAGCAAGGCACTGTCCCCAAACATGTTGCTAATTGGGTGAACCAGAGTGGGGCTGCCCACCACCACACAATCACCCTCTCCCCTGTGTGTGTGTATGTGTGTGTGTGTGTGTGTGTGTGTGTGTGTGTGTGTGTGTGTGCGTGTGTGTGTGTACAGGCCATTACAACATGCACACACACAAGAGGCCTGTCACATGCTGGTAATGGTGACAGGTACAGTCACATGTTGCGCCCCAAAGAGGAGCTTGTAGAGGGACGGTGACTTGTTCAAGGGCACCTTGGTAGTGCTCAACAAACTTTAAAGGCACAGACACACACTCAGAAATATCATTTATTTCTGTAGCAACCACTACATTTAATGTAATAGTTGCACCAAAGACACACTGTGTAACATCCAAATACAGAGCATGTGCTTTCACAAAGGAACTGAAAACAAACAGGGTAACGTGATCTGCCTAAGCACATGGTGGTATACATTTAACACCATATACATTGTGGTATAGTTTTGAACATGCCTTTTTTCAAAATCTTTTTTTCCTTTTTATCTGTGACATTTTTGTAGTCCTTGAAGGCAATTATAAAACACATGTAATCCTTGATTTTGTTGCATTAAGTCTATCCTATAGCTTCACTTAGTAATACAAACAGTAGAATCAAACAGGTATCAACAGTGACTACAAAATAGATGTGAGACTGTGGACTGCATGTGAAAAAGACAGTGTGAACATCATTTTATCACTGGAATACTATCAGTAGCACAGTTCACAATTATCATGCATGTTGTGTTATTTCCTTCAGTGATACACAATGAATCTGTTTCATGAGTTTAGGCAGCCATCACCAGAGAAGACAACAGCAGCAGCTGATGGACAGGGGTCAGATGTACTACTGCTAACAGCCACCAGATGTTCCCTGCAAAAAATCTCCAACTGCATAGAATTCCATTCAAAATGTCCCAACTTTGCTGGCATGAAAATAAAAACTAATTTCCCCGCATGTGTGTCACCGAGGTGAGTTTGAGCATCCGGCAGAGGTATTAAGGCTTCTAGAGGGGTATACTTTGGAGTGTCCGCTTGACTGACACTTTTTTACCAGTTGAAATTTATAACATATAAGGAGCCTTCAAACACCCAGTCTAGATTTTCATTGTTCAAGTTTTCAGGTTGGAGATGTGGGTTGAACCCTAATCAGAGCTCCAAAAGGTTCCTGCAGGAATTTTCAGGGAACCAGTCCCACCATGCTTTAAACAAACAGTACATGAGTTAGCATGACATGTACACATGACGCTTTCACATTTACAGCAATGCACTTTATAATATCAAACCCATTATCATGTCACATTATTTCATTGGTGGTCCATGTACAAGTAAGCTTTCTGTTCATTATGGCTTGTCTTCTATCCTGTTGTCATTAATGTTCCTAGAGCACACATTCAGTCAGTGTTCATTAATCTCCTCAAGCTATGAATGCAGCACTTGATAGACAATGTCAGCAACAAACACAGGACAACAAACCCTGAGATTGTGTTCAAAGAAGTCACAATGGAAGTAGTTTTTAGACATTGCAACTGAGGCTCAGGGGTCATGCACAGAAAGCAAGTGAGACGTTCCAGATGGTTTTCACTCACATTAATGCACTTTTTAAGTTTCAGTAGTTTCAAAAACAAATTACAAAAACCTCAGACCATCTTTTTAAACACCAGAATCATCTTTTGGTGGTTAAAAGTTTTTTATCTTTCAGTTTTCTGAAGTTTGCATTGTCAGATTTCACCCAGCCGTGTCTCAGTATAGTGTGAGTTTTTCTGATGACAATTTTTCAAGCTAACACATCTTGGATTAACAGCAATCCAAGATGTGGAAGGATAATTTCAATGTCAGTGCTGTGGCAATAGATGGTCATCATTTTTATCAGTGATCATTACACTGGTTTTCATCTGAATTAAGAACAAGTTACACAGGTCATGTGAAAACTGAAGACACAATTTAAACATAAATAATAAATATTTCTACAAATACTTCATTATGAAGACTAAGGCAATGAAAGTGAGAATGACTCTATCTCAAATAGTGTATGACTGTAATTGAAAACTGAAGGTGGCCAGGTAAGTTGGACATATATATACCAGATAGTTTTGTTCATCCTGCAGTTCATCACACAGCTGTAGTGAACTGTCCAGGTTATCAAACATACCACGTTTTTGTGATATGTCTGATGTGACTTCACTTTGAGACAAACTACCTTATTGTAGCTTTTTGAATATTGGACTTTTGGGCTCAATATTTATTCTGGGCTCCAAAAAGGTCAGCCCTTGCACAATTAATCTTTAATTTCTGTATGTTCCTGTTTCATAGTATTATAAAAACATGTTGTATCTTGTCAGTCCACATGACAGTGACACACAGATGTGCATTTCTTTCTCAGGCCCCGTCCACACGTAGCTGGATCTTTTTGAAAATGATTCTTTTATCACTCCACATAGAAAACTTTTTGATGTGGGAGGTACTGCGGGAGTATGGGGTGAGGGGGCCTCTCCTCAGGGCCATCCAATCCCTGTACCCCCAAAGAGAGAGCTGTGTTCGGGTTTTCAGCAGTAAGTCGGACTTGTTTGGAGTAGCTGTTGGCCTTCACCAGGGCTGCGCTTTATCACCAATTCTGTTCGTGATTTTCATGGACAGGATATTGAGGCGTAGTCGTGGTGAGGAGGGGTTACAGTTTGGTGGCCTGAGGATTGCATCGCTGCTTTTTGCAGACGATGTGGTCCTGTTTGTGTCATCAGCCTGTGACCTGCAGCACTCACTGGTCTGGTTTGCAGCCAAGTGTGAAGCGGCGGGGATGAGGATTAGCACCTCCAAATCTGAGGCCATGGTCCTCAGCAGGAAACTGGTGGACTGCCTTCTCCGAGTGGGGGATGAGGTCCTTCCACAAGTGAAGGAGTTTAAGTATCTTGGGGTCCTGTTCACGAGTGAGGGAACAACGGAGCGTGAGATTGGACGGAGAATTGGGGCAGCAGGAGCGGTATTGCAGTCGCTTTACCGCACTGTTGTCACAAAGAGGGAGCTAAGCCGAGAGGCGAAGCTCTCCATCTACCGTTCAATCTTCGTTCCTACCCTCACCTATGGTCATGAGCGATGGGTCATGACCCAAAGAACGAGATCGCGGATACAAGCGGCTGAAATGGGCTTTCTCAGGCGGGTAGCTGGTGTCTCCCTTAGAGATAGGAAGAGAAACACTGCTGTTCACGAGGGGCTCAGAGTAGAGCCGCTGCTCCTTTGCGTGGAAAGGAGTCAGTTGAGGTGGTTTGGGCATCTGATGCGGATGCCTCCGGGACGCCTCCCTAGGGAGGTGTTTCTGGCACGTCCAGCTGGGAGGAGACCTCGGGGCAGACCCAGGACCAGGTGGAGGGATCATATCTCAACACTGGCCTGGGAACGCCTTGGGATCCCCCAGTCCGAGCTGGTGGATGTGGGGGGAAAGGGAAGTTTGGGGCTCCCTGCTGAAGCTGCTACCTCCGCGACCCGACTACAGATAAGCGGTGGAAGATGGATGGATGGATGGATAGAAATATATACTTTAACCAAAATCGTAACAGAAAATAATTCCTGATTACATTTCAAATAAAACCATGAACACAGCTACCAGCACTGGGGAAAGCAGGGGTCAGAAGTTTCTAGCGCTGTTTGGGGTCCGGGTGAAACTTTTGGGACAATGACTAATCGCTCATATCCTTACTTTCAAAATAGAAGTAACTGAATGAAACCCATCATCATCTGTCCAGGTGTGTTCACGCTAGCATATAACCGACACAAAAACAATACACAAACATGGTAATGGTGAGCGTTAATGAGCCTAACACAGTTGGTGGGAATGGGTACTAACAATGACACAGGGCATATTAGTGAACTCTTTTGGGGCAGGTGAATGTGATAACCAAAGGAAGACATTTTCATTCCCATCAATATCAAGAAAATACTCACAGTACACAATACACACCGTTGAGTGCAGTGTTATCAAAACTGAGAAATGTTGAGCAAACATGCAAAATTAAGTTTCAAGTTGTTATAATAAAAACTTCCCTTCTTGCATTAATACAACACAATGTGTGTCAATTAGACCAATAGGACATTGTGAATGTGTGATAATAAAATTATACATAGCACAGAGGGACAAGTGTGTCCCTAAATGAACCCATAAGTAAGACCTAAGGCACTGATGGTGGTTGCACTTTGCATGAGAACACAGTCTACGGGCCCACCTCCAAATGCAACCCTTCTGTTTTAAGTATTTTCTCACTCTCATTATCTTTGGACTGCTCTACAATAAACCCATTCTGTGGTTTGCAAGCTTCCATGAACAGTGGGAATTCAGACAAGCTAGTGTTACACTCCTTGACTTCATTCTCATCTTCTAGCTCGTCCTTCCTTTTACCTTCTTCTGCCGTGGGTGTGCTGCAGCCGTAGGCCTCGCTATGCCGGTAGGCCACCTCTGGAATGTTTTTCTTCAGGTCTCGATTCCTGTTGCGCTTAGCCAGCTTCGTAACAGACCCCAGGCGGTTGAAAATGTTGTCCTCAGATGTTGTTTGATGTTCTGAGCGCTGGTCACACTGCTCGGCCCCCCGAACCCGAAGGTTGTTCAGCTTAGTGTCGATGCTGTCCTGGGAGGAGGTCTGGTAGCTGTTGATGTCAAGGCCGGTGAAAACGGCTCGGCGCTCTGGGGAGAGCATGTCCAGGGACACGGCCCGCTGGTCCTGGCCAAGCTGCCGTCTCTCCATGCTGCGAATGGTGGCAGCTCGCTGCAGCTTGTCGTGGACCTCAACACTCATACGCCGTCGGGTCTCCCGTAATTCTGCTCGCACGTTTGCTTTCCACTCTGCTGCATGAGCCTTAATCTCTCCAACCTTGGCCAAAGACAGTTGAGAAAATCAGTAAGTCAGTTATCAGTTTATCTTGTAAAGTTCTACTGCAGCCCAATCACAACATCAGAACAGTCATCTATTCAGTATTCATTCAACAACCACTGTGATGTCATGAGTATGTTCATATGAGAGAGACGTGACTTTGAGCGAGGGGGAGTAATGGGGGGGGGGGGTAATGGGGTAATGCTGCGAGTCTGACAAGTCATTTAGGGCGACTGTAGTCCAGTCGAGCATTTAAAACAATTAATACAGCGATCAGTTTCACATCAGAGGAAGTCCCTGTAAGGTCTCCAGGGGGGGTGTAGCACTGACGCCTGGAACCAGCTGCTACCGCCCCATTCAGACACAGAGCTACAGTAGTCAGGTTCTCCGTTTGTACTCGGCTCCTCTGCTCTGCAGTCTGAGGGACTTCATTTCTCATAGCTTAATGTTGGAGCTGCGATGGTCTCTAATATCTGTCTCCTTCATGACAGTTTTTCATGTTTTTAGTGAGTGTGAGAGTTTTCATCTGTCCAGTGAAAATTTTAATATCATAAATTTTATATATGACGCTGGGTAACAATTAAGCGAATCAGAAAAAGTGGAAACATTTAAATTTTGTTTCTGGTGAAGCTAAACTGGCAATTTATGTCACCAGAAAGAAGAAAATTGAAAATAATACAGTTCAAGAAGCAGCTACAGTTTGTTGGCAACATCTGATGTCGTTTAAAAGTGTTCTAAAAGAGTATGGTTCTTATAAAACGACAAAAGATCGAGACAGTTTTTAAAATGTCTGGTGACACAAAAATATTCTACGGAGTAAGAACATCAAAACAAGAAATGAAATATATGCTACATCAATAGCTGCATGACAACAGTGATAAATAACACAATGCTTCTATTAATAATAGTAACAACTGCCGTCATGGTGGTCCAGTGGGGGGTGCTGTCGCTGCACAGCAAGGCGGTTCTGGGTTCGAGTCCCACTCTGTGTGGAGTTTGCATGTTCTCCCCGTGTCTGGGTGGGTTCTCTCTGGGTTCTCCGGCCTCCTCCCACCTCCAGAAACTTGAGCTTCAGGTTAATTGGCCGGTGTGAGATGTGTTTTTGTCCGTTTATGAATGAATAATAATAATGTCCCTTTGGGGGGCAGGTCCACACTAACCTCTGGAATGAGAAAACACCAAGACTCCAGGGAAGACGTCACATTAGTACGTTCTCCTCGTGTCTGTGGGTTCTCTACAGGTTCTACGGCTTCCTGCTACCTCTACACACATGTAGCTGATGTGGTCATTTCTTGTCATACATTGTCATAGGTGTGAGTGTGAACATGCTTTTTTGTCTTTGTGTGGCCCCAAGATGAGCTGGCATCTCATCCAGGGTGTACCCCACCTCATACCTGTAGTGAGGTGAGATGTTCAGCAGACACATGACTCATACGGTGGATAAGAGGCTGAAGACAAGACGATGGCGACTGTCTTCTACAAGATGACGGACAGACGGACGGAGGGAGGGAGGGAGGGATGGATGGATGATGAAACAAAACATGCTGTACCTATTTACTCTAGTGACACTAATTGTATTTTGTAACATGAGAACATATTTATAGGTTTATTTTGAAAGAATGTCTGGCCTTAGTGTAACCTTCTGCGTCCCACATTGAGTAAAGCAGATTCAAAAAATGGACGTACAAAATCTAACAGACAGTAAGTTATTCAGAGAAAGGTCTTCGTGGATTAATGTTTGTATAATTTAGAAAGGCTTCACGACAAAAAACAGCCTCAGCAGAGGTAAGGGTTAAAATTGTCATGGTTCTGTTAGTTTGGGATGTTCTGCAGGTCTGTTATTGTCCTGACAGGTCAGGTGTGGCAGAGGGTGTGGCTGGATCGTATCAGCTGACGAGCCACACCATTTCCCACTCTGCTCATCAGCCTCTTCTTTAAAGGCCGGGCTATTCCCTAGGAGGGTGCCAGATTATTCCGTCCTGCTCTAGTGAAACCAGTGTCAAGTGTTTCTCTCAGTTACCAGTTCTATTCTACACTCAACAAAAATATAAACACAACACTTTTGTTTTTGCTCCCATTTTTCATGAGATGGACTTAAAGATCTGTAAATCATTCCTGATACACAGTATTACCATTTCTCTCAAACATTGTTCACAAATCTGTCTTAAATGTGTGATAGTGAGCACTTCTGCTTTGCTGAGATAATCCATCCCACCTCACAGGTGTGCCACATTACGATGCTGATCTGACATCATGATTAGTGCACAGGTGTACCTTACACTGCCCACAATAAAAGGCCACCCTGATATATGCAGGGTTTTTTTTGCTTTATTGGGGGTCTGGGGACTCAGAACCAGTCAGTATCTGGTGTGGCCACCATTTGCCTCATGCAGTCCAACACATCTTCTACCATAGAGTTTATCAGATTTTCAATTGTGGCCTGCGGGATGTTGGTCCACTCCTCTTCAATGGCTGTATGAAGTTGCTGGATATTAGTGGGAACTGGTACACGCTGTTGTATATGCCGGTCAAGCACATCCCAAACATGCTCAATGGGTGACATGTCCGGTGAGGATGCTGGCCATGCAAGAACTGGGACAGTTTCAGCTTCCAAGAATTGTGTACAGATCCTTCAACATGGGGCCGTGCATTATCTTGCTGAAACATGAGGTGATGTTCATGGATGTATGGCACAACAATGGGCCTCAGGATCTCATCACGGTATCTCTGTGCATTCAAAATGCCATCAATAAAAAGCACCTGTGTTCATTGTCCATACAGATGCCTGCCCATACCATAACCCCACCACCACCATGGGCCACTCCATCCACAACATTGACATCAGCAAAGCGCTCACCCACACGACGCCACACACGCTGTCTGCCATCTGCCCTGAACAATGTAAACCCAGATTCATCCGTGAAGAGAACACCTCTCCAACGTGCCAGACGCCTTCGAATGTGAGCATTTGCCCACTCAAGTCTGTTACGGCGACGATCTGGAGTCAGGTTAAGACCCCGATGAGGACGACCAGCATGCAGTTGAGCTTCCCTGAGATGGTTTCTGACAGTTTGTGCAGAAATTGTTTGGTTATGCAAACCAATTGTTTCAGCAGCTGTCTGAGTGGCTGGTCTCAGACAATCTTGGAGGTGAACCCGCTGGATGTGGAGGTCCTGGGCTGGTGTGGTTACACGTGGTCTGCGGTTGTGAGGCTGGTTGGATGTACTGCCATATTCTCTGAAACGCCTTTGGAGACAGTTTATGGTGGAGAAATGAACAGTCAATGCACGAGCAAGAGATCTGGTTGACATTCCTGCTGTCAGCATGCCAATTGCACGCTCCCTCAATGCTTGTGGCATCTGTGGCATTTTGCTGTGAGACAAAACTGCACATTTCAGGGTGGCCTTTTGTTGTGGGCAGTATAAGGTACACCTGTGCACTAATCATGATGTCAGACCAGCATCTTGATGTGGCACACCTCAATCAATCAATCAGGTTTTATTTATATAGCGCTTAATCATGGCAGCAGACATTTCAAAGCGCTTTAACAGACAGAGAAACCCAACTGAACCCTCCAGAGCATAAGCGACAGTGGCGGGGAAAAACTCCCTCGATGAGGAAGAAATGGGTGGGTGGATGAGGGGTGGAACAGTATGGGGGTGCGGAGGACAAAGGAAGCCGGACCCCAGCCGATAATTAGGTTAGGGGTGGTACTGGTGGGATGGGAAGAGCAGGTCCATAGCAGATGGGTGGATGAGGGGTGAATCTGAAAAAAAACCTGTGAGGACATAGAGCACAGAGACTGAATTACAGATCTTTAAGTCCATCTCATGAAAAATGGGGGCAAAAACAAAAGTGTTGCTTTTATATTTTTTTTGCATGTATGTTTTTTGGAGTTTAGTCGTTTTTGCTCAGCTGCATTTTGTTATCTAGCTAACTAGCGTTGTTGTTTTAGCCTGAGCAATAAAGCTGTTGATTTTTACTCGTGTGTCAGTCTCTGTTCCCTGGGGTCCAGACTTGAACTACCCATAACAAAAATGTGGGAACACACCATCATACTGGCATTAATCATTTCTCTGAGAGTGTACCTCTTCCTTTGTCTTTTTGGACAGCACCCTAAGCCAGTCACCAATCATGTTGAGGACAGCAGCAAAGTAGGCCAGACCTCCCAGGATCCAGAACCACACAAGAGGTCTGTACCACTTCCGATAATTGATCCTTCGGTCTCCCCCTGTTGACAATAATTAAGAAATAAATACATACATGCACGCACGCACGCACGCACGCACACGCACACACACACACACACACACACACACACACACACAACCCAAACCCAACAACATTGGCTTTGTCATTGAAGTCGTCCCTCAGAGGAAACAGGATGAATGGTTTCATTTATGATCCATCATGACGTCTGGAACCTCACGGCTCCCATGAGGCCGAGCGAAGAGGGAGCTGAGGTCCTTACAGAGACCATTTGACTTACGCACCATCTGGACCTGATTCTGGGACCACTGGCTCCCTAAACAAAAACTTTCTGTTTCCTGTCAAACGGTGAAAGTGTTGCATTAATGGATCTTATTTCTGTGAAACGTGTCATTTGGGGGGCAGCTCAGTTCACTAGGTCTTGGACTGGGGGCCAGAAGTCGCCGGTTCAAGACCTGGGTGGGCCAAAACATTTGGAGCATGAGCTGGCAGTGGGAGGTGCCAGCTCACCTCCTGAGCACTGCCGAGGCGCTCTTGAGCAAGCCCCCCCCCCCCCCCCGCCAAGAGCTGCTCGTTTGGGGCTGCGCATCACTCTGCCTCCAATTGTATATATTGCATACGTACAGGACCCGTGTGTGTGTGTGGTTGTTTCAGGGCCCTGTAGACACATGCATGCATGTCTGATATACTAACAAAACACCATGAGTGGAAAAATAATTTCCTAAGGATCAATAAAGTTTCTTTCTTTAATTCTATAAAACCTGTCATTCTTCTTCTTTTCCTTTCGGCTTTTCCCTTCAGGGGTCGCCACAGCGAATCAATTGCCTCCATCTAACCCTGTCCTTTGCATCCTCTTCTCTCACACCAACTACCTTCATGTCCTCTTTCACTACATCCATAAACCTCCTCTTTGGTCTTCCTCTAGGCCTCCTGCCTGGCAGTTCAAAACTCAAAACCTGTCATTCATACACAATATTTATGCCAGGAGAGGAAAGCAGAAGTTTGGTTTTCAAAGAAACATTTATTTACATTAACTGTTCAACATAAAATCACCAAAGCAAAAAGAAAACTATCAGAAACCAACAAACCCAAAAGATTGATCAAAAATGAATAACCAAAGAGTCTTCTTCCCCTACAGAACATAACCACCCCTCACCTCCCCACCCAGCTAACAAATTGTAATGTCACATTTTTAAAAAGTCATTGAAAAACAAAGGTTCCTTAAATAACCACAGTCCTGGTGTTTCAAGGTTAGTGCGGGCGAAGTTAAAGATCCTCCAGGCTTGCAAAACGACCCAGAAAGGTCCACTTCCTCCGATTGAAGCAGCAACAGCTGTTAATTGTACGCCAACCTTCCAGCTCTCCTCAGCAGAAATCGAGTAGAGCCCAGCCAGCCGGGCCATAGCTGTAGAGGAATCTTTGAGCTGTCTGGAGTCTGAAGGAGGCAGGTTTACATTTAACGTACATGAGTCCTTGGCCTCCACTAACTGGCAGGTAGAGCACCGGTGCCAAGACCCAATGCAGCCAGACCATAATAATAATAATAATAATCGATTAGATTTATATAGCGCTTTCTTGTCTGGACACTCAAAGTCGCTTACATTGGATCCATTATTCATTCACTCCTCATTCATACTTGGTGGTGGTAAACTACGTATGTAGCCACAGTTGTCCTGGGGCAGACTGAAGAAGTCCACAATATTTTTCTGGATCTCCTCCAATACACCAGATGGTGGAGTCAAAGCATCTAACTTGTGCCACAGAGTCAAAGCAACCAAGTTATTAGCAGACAGAACTCTTTCTCTATATGACAGCTGGGGTAGCAACTATTTCCATCCAGACAACTTGGCAAACACTTTCTCCTTCACTCCCTCCCAGTTCCTCCTCTAGAAGCCCTCAGTTCCCAAAAATACCCCCAACACCTTCAGCCCGTCATTCCCCCACCTAAGCCTTACAGGCAATGTAGGTACCCCTGGTCCCTCCACTGCCCTACCAACAATGCCTCACTCTTTCCCCACCCATGCAGATTTTATTTATTTAGCGAATGCAAAGTCCTTCAGCCATGCAGCTGCCTCCGGGTCAGCTGAGTGGAGGGTGGCTAGCTCTCCTCTCAGTCTTTGGAGAGGACAAGCTTCAGTGATGTGTTCCATTGTCTGCTCCTCTCCACAAGCGCACAGTGGGCTAGGGCAGTTACCCCATTTGTGGCGGCTGGCCAAGCACAGGCCATGTCCAGTCCTAAATCTGTTGAAGGTTGACCACTGTCTCTGTGGAAGCTCGGTGACAGGGACCGGATGGGTGGGGTCTGACACCAGATGTTTGTTGCGGACCTCCTTGGAATTCCATTCCTTTTTCCAAGCTGACTGGATGGTAAAGTCAGCTGGTGGGGGGTTCCTCCAGATGGGGCGTCTGAATGGGAGTCGAGCAGTGGGTGGGTTAAGGATGAGATGATGGATAGGTAGATGGGGGGAGACTTTGACCATCCTTTGGGATGATGCTGTTTGCATGTGTGGGGGAGCAATGTTGGATAAGACGGGGAGCCAGGGAAGTGGTGTTGAGCGAATTGTCCCGGTTATGATTCTCATGGTTGAGTTGAGCTGGGTGTCCACGTGGTGTGTGTCAGATGACCTTGACCAAACAGGAGCACAGTATTCCGCTGCAGAGTAAGCAAGGGCCAAAGCTGAGGTGGAAGAGCCCCATTTTACACCGGCAAGCTTGCAGAGCAGATTGTTTCTGGACTTTATCTTAGCCGCCGTCCCTGCTATGTGTTGCTTGAAGGAAAGGGTCCTGTCTAGGGTCACTCCAAGGTAGATGGGATAGATGGGGGTGTGCTTAAGTTCGAGCCCGCTCAGGGAGATCTTCAGTCCTCTGGCTGCTGTTGCATTATGCAAATGTAATAAACTGGAGACAGTTTTTGCAGGGCTTGGTTTTAGCCGTCAGTTTTGCAGTCCTGGTCTAGTTTGCCGAGGTCTTCTGTGAGCATGTGTTCCAGCTGTTCCAGATCTGGTGTTTGGAATGCCAGGCAGATGTCATCTGCATAGATGAATTTGCGGGATTTGGTGCGGGGGAGGTTGTTTGTGTAGAGGTTGAACAATGTTGGAGCGAGAACTGAGCCTTGGGGGAGTCCATTTTTCTGTGATCTCCATGAACTGTTGTTCTGGCCAAGGTGTACTCTGAACCTCCGGTTGGTCAGGAGAGTTGTGATGATTGTTGTTGCCCATGTAGGGAGAGTCTTTGCAAGTTTCAGAAGGAGGCCTTTGTGCCAGACCATATCATAGGCAGCTGTGAGGTCGAGAAACACATTCCCGGTCTTTAGTCTGTTCTCGAAGCCCTTTTCGATGAAAGTAGTAAGGGCCAGTACTTGTTGTCCTGTGCTACGGTCCTTCCCCAAACCTGCCTGGTCCACACAGAGGAGGTCCTCTACTCCTGTGGATATGTGCTGGAGTATTAGACGTTCCAAGATTTTGTAGGGAACACAGAGTAGGGAGATTGGGCAGTAGCTTGCAGATGTTTTCTGGTCTTTGCCTGGTTTCAGTATGGCAATGACTTTGGCTGTGCGCCATTTCTTTGGAATCAGATTTGTCTGTACGATTCTACTGTAGAATTGGGTCAGCCAGGTTACGGCTCAAGGGCCCAGATGCTTCATGAACTCCGGCAAGATGTTGTCATCGACAGCTGCCTTCCCACATTTCAGGCCCTGCAGGACTTTCCCCAGTTCACCACTCTCAAAAGGTTCAGGAGGTTCAGGATTGTCTTCCTCTCTCTTTGGGTGTTTTCTGTTGTTCCTTAAGCTCAGCTGTCACTGCTCTTCTGGTGTGTTTGTCTTTGGTTGGTTTTGCTATGGCCGGTAGGTGGGATGCCACTTGGTTGGGTGTGACGTATGGTCTGCTTTGGGTAGGAGGTTTCTGTGCAGCTCCTAGGCGGCGGATGAGGCTCCAACATTTCCTGCTGGAATGGGTGAAGCTCAAGTCAGCTACTGTCTCCTTCCACCTTTTCCACCGGGCTGTAGTCAGCGATTCAATGAGGTGGTCTGCCATTTCAGGGTCCCCTGACGCTTCATAGGCTTGGAGGAGGGCAGCACTTTCTTCATCTAGGCAGGGGACGTAGAGGGTTCAGTAGCCTCTTGGGATTGCTGAGTGGGCAGCCTTGTAGATGGCACAGCAGAAGCGGTTGTATGCTTCATCTATCGTGATGGTGTGGAGTGGGATGGTAACAATACTCCGATCCAGGGTTTCACGGTACTTCCGCCAGTTGGCTTTGCGGAGGTTCCAGCACATCTTCCTTGGGCTCGTTATGACTGGGAGTTGTAGGCCAATGTGTATGAGCGAAGGCCGGTGTTGGCTGTGTGGGAAGTCATCAAGCACCAGGATCTGTGCGGGGTAGGAGGTTCCACTCACAGAGCTGACCCAGCACAGGTCAGGGAAGTAGTCTTTGTTCCACCTGGCTGAGTGGAAAGTCCCTCTTTGTTTGGGGTCATGTATCAGAGCAAGGTCATTCCTGGATACCCAGTCTGAAAATGCCTCACCATCGCAGTCCATTGCTGGGTATCCCCTATCGGGGTGGTGGCTGTTAAAGTCCCCCACGTAGATGGCGGGGTGGGGAAGAGTGGGCAGGACTTGCAGATCCCAGTGGGCACTCAGGGGCTTATACACGTTAGCAATATGGAAGCCACCGGTGGTTATGGCATCTGAGAACTGTGTTGTTGTCAGGTAGTTTGCTTCGGCTACTTTAGACCGCACATAGGTGGCAAGTCCATGTTTGGCATGGGGTGTACAGCACAGGAGGTCATAACCATTGATGGTGTATCGGCCTCCTACCTTTGTGCCAATGTGGGTCTCTTGGACGCAGATGACATCAACAGAATGTTGGGAGGCAAGGACTTCGATTAGGCTTCGCTTGGCTGAGGAAAAGCCTCCAATATTGAGTTGTAGTATGCGAAGGGCCGGTCCTACCGCCAGGTGCTCTTGGAGCTGTCTGCTTTTGGCTTTAGGACTGGGACTAGGATTCTGTGACTTGGCTTTTTGGCATCGTCTCTCAGAATTTAGTCTGCTGGTAGGATCATTAGCTTCCCCAGGTGAACCTGGGTACTGGCGGGGGATGCGATGTGGACGCTGTTCCATCGTCCCCCACCATTGCAGATGAGGCCCTTTCACACAGGGACAGAGTGTCCCTCAAATATTGAGCATCCCCCTTGTGACAACTAGCGTCATGTGTGGGTTGGGATTGTCCTTTTGCTTCCAGTTTTTCTGTCCGCTCCTTATGTATGCAGATTAGCCTGTGCCATTTCCTAACGGTGATTGGGGAGCACACCCGTTCAATCTCCTGATTGGCTGTGCCAAGGCCTCACCGGATAAATAAAGATTCAAGATGGCAGTCATTCAGGGGCAAGAGGGCAGCAGGCAATGTATCCTCGTCCTCCTCATCTTCCAACCAGCTGCATGTTATTATGTCGATGGTTTGCTGAGTTTCGGTTGAGAAGTAGGGTTGGACACCAGTTTTTTGGTGATTCTTTTTTCCTGTTCGTGTAGTTAGGAAGGTAAGATCTTTTCGTTTGTTTTCCCGTTAGGTTAATCACTATTCTTTTGGAGATAGGATCATTTTGTTTGTTATTTTGGCATTAGTCCAACCTGAAGTGAGCTCTACATATTATTTGATATTTAGTTCTTGTAAATAAAACTGATTTCCTTATTTTCTTCAACCATTCGTCCTTCAACCATTCTGTGTAACATGAATTGAGGGCTCGTCCGGGATTCGAACACGGGACCTAAAACTCCAGCAGCTGTGGGTTTCATCGACACCGCGTCTCCACCTGAAAAACAACTTGAGTTTTTACCTAAATCAGGGGTAACCACGGACGTCGATCCCCTCTTTAAACCGTTTGTGTCTCAGGGGTTGGTTTCTTTAACAGGGGAAAGAAGCTGAAGTGCCGTATCAGTAGATCCGGCAGAGATGAGTCAGCTTTCTCCTGGAAGCTGCAGGCAGGTTGTTCTCTTCCTCTGTGCCATCGATCTCTCCAGATTGAAGAAGAAGGGGCTTGGAGCATCCATATCCTTCAGCTGAAGGAAACGGGACGGACCAGTGCCTCCTTAAATCCTTCTTGGAGGAAAGAGCTGAGCTCCTGCCTTTTCTTCTGCAGCAGGTGACCTGTATTTGGTCCTGAGCCCTGAAGTACTCCCTCTTCTAAAAAACTAATGTCCGCTTCAAGCTGTTTTACAATTGTCTTGAGTTTTAAAAGTTGATAAAGCTGTGTACTGTTGGCAGAACACCCAAATCTGTGTTTTTCTAACCTCCCACCACAGTTTTTTTCAAATTGAAATCAACTTTTTTTTCCCTCCATCTCTGCCAGAAAAGTACAGACATCTCGTTACAGAAACCCTCCAGGTTCTCCAGCTTCCTTTTACTTTAAAAAATATTAAATTTAGCTGTACTGTTAACTCCAAATTGCTCATAGGTGTGAGTGTGTGAATGAGTGGTTGTTTTTCTATGTGTGGCCCTGCGATGTGCTGGCAACGTTTCTGAGGTGTCTCCCACCTCTCTGGGATAGGCTCCAGCCACAAGCAGCTGTGGACACAATGGCTACAGCTGTCTGATCTGCAAGAAAATGGTTGGACGGACACTGGAGTAGCAATGCCAATTTGACCAACCGTTACCTAGTCTCGGCTCAGGGTTCCAGCGAGCCTCTCACCTGCCACATAGTCACCAATTCCAACTGTTGTCAGAGTGATGACAACAAAATATGTAGAATCCAGAGCTGTCCAGCCCTCAATGTGTTTGAAGATCACAGCCGGGACAGTGACAAAAGAGATGCAGCCGGCCAGGATGAAGAGTAGAGTGGAGGTCACACGGATTTTAGTCTGACTGATCTGGTTGTGCTTATTCTGCAAGAAGAAATGACAATGATACAAAAGATAAGTATGTGAGCCATTAACCGTTCATTGTTTTAATAGTACCCTCCACCATGTTTTATACAGCAGTAAAACTGAACATAAAATCTTTGCCTCTCTGTCCACAGTGTCCACCAGTGTAGCCAGAACAATGCCACAATTTTGGATGGGCCAGTTTGTGTTTACAGATCTACCATCCTGCCACAGTGCCAAACTCACTACAACAAATATACTGTATATCATCCTGCAGTATCAGACCAATTATAACGCAGTTCAAACATTTTTGATGACCAAGATCTCTTATTGTTCATCAGTCACAGTTTGTAATTTGGAAAACACAACATACAGAAGCTGAAATAAACCATGAAAAAATCAAACTTTGCAGTTTCTTTTCTGTGCTTTTTTTCTGTGGGTCATATGGACCAATACATTCATTCATTTAAAGCACTGGTTAAAGCGCTTTGAAATGTCTGTTGCCATGATTAAGTGCTATATAAATAAAACTTGATTGATTGATTGTCTTTAATCAATCAATCAATCAGAGAGTAGAAATTTCAAGGTTTTAGCCAGGGAACACAGATGGTTTGAGTGGAGTTAAAAAGACATTTTTGTTAAGCTGGAGAAACTCTCTCTGAACAGAGGAGGAGGATTAAGACAACATCTATCAGCCACCTACAACGCAGCATTGACTTCAATACCCAGTCCGAACAGGAGTCCAAACACATGAGCCAGACTGCTTGTGGGTGTTTGTGGGTTTCTCCTGCATTCAACACATTACAGTCTCACATTTTGGCCAACAAACTCACCTCCCGCTTTTGTTTAAACAACCAACTCACCCGGTGAATTCTGGACTTTCTAACCAACAGGTCACAGATTTCCAGTCAAGAGCAAGCTCTCCAACCTCCACCAGCTTCCCTGAGGGAGAAGCTGGTGGAGCTGGTGAAGGTTGCCCGTCAGGTGAGCTGGATCACCAACTACCTCACTGAGAGACCACAATACATCAGACTGAGTGACTGCATCTCACAGACTGAGTAGCACCAGTGCTACAGGGAGCTACTCTCACCCTGGACAGTCCACATTGTACAGCGCTGACTTACAGTAGAACTCAGTCATGAAAGCTGCAGAAGCACTCTGATCACATGTTCATCAGGGAATGTACATCAAGTCGACCAGGAAGACTAATAGTGGACTAAGGATTTCCCTACAGAGATCATTACAGTTTATTAAAATTGCAAACTAACTAAAGAGGAGTACAGAGGTCTTATTGAGGACTTTGTATGTTGGTGCAGATGGAACCAAAACCGAGCAGATAGTGAAAGTGAAAAATGTAAACAAGAATCCCAAAAGGAATCCCAACGCACCTCGCTCTGCTTCCTGTCCACGCTATAGACATACCTGTCGCCAAGGCAACTAACCCCCTCAATGGTTGATCTGAGAACCCAATGGTAATACACAATGACTAATGTATATAAGTGTGTATATAATTAGTGACTAAACGTAATAAAATCAACAATAACATCAAAACACAAAACTTGACTTACATGGTCTACATCTATCTGTCCATCCATCCATCCATCCATCCATCCATCCATCCATCTAAATGGATGGCTGAATGAATGAAATTAGATTGTATCTATTGGTTACATGTTTAAACCAATATCAATGACATAAAAACATGTTTCCATGCAGATCATGTCAACTGGGAATGATTTGGGCATCCTAAATAAAGCAAACACAAAAATACGTGATACATTGCAAATAAACATGACATATTACGGTACAATATTATGATGTGGTAAAGATTGACAGTTGAGATGTTTGTTGACGTGATGAACAGAACTTTATATGTAATGAGAAAGAACATGTGTGTAAAAATACAGCTGTTTGGAGTATGACCCGCCGTCGCGGGGAGCTGTAGCCTATCCCAGCTGGCTGGGGCGTGAGGCGGGGGACACTCCGTGCATGACACCAGTGCGCCGCGGAGCCACATACAGACAAACACACACACACACCACTCCTACGGGCAATTTGAGACCAGCCAATTAACCTGAAGCGAATGTTTTTGGAGGGGGGAGGAAGCCGGAGAACCAAGAGAGAACCCACGCAGACACGGGGAGAACACGCAAACCCCACACAGAGCGGGACTCCAACCCAGAACCACCTTGTGCAACAGCAACCTTCTGGCTACATGTTGTTTTCCTGTTCATGACCTCCAGAGACTCGACATGACGACGGTTACACCATCCCTCCATCCACAGATGGAGATCAGAGATGATCTCAATTAACAACTGACTTAACTGTTGCTAAACTTTTTGCCTTCTGTCGGGGGCGTTGCAGTCAATTCCAATGCAGCATTAACAGACAGGTCAGTCCACAGTGACCTTTATTCAGGTACTCACAAGAGTCATGGTGCACAAAACGGATGTGAAACAGACTCCAGGTAGGACAAAGAAACTCAGGGTCGGGATCAGAAAGCCAGAAAGCCATCTGACAGTGACTGACTCACAGGTGAGCGGATACCGCTGGTGAGGAGGGAGCGACTGGCCAATGGGTGAAGAGCTGGATCACAGGTGGTTAAAACGCTGGAGGTGAATTAGGGGGGAAAGATCAGACTGTTCTGTGGTTTTAATTAATTCAACCTAAAAGGCCGTATTCGGATCCAGTCACATCTTTTAATCAACTCCTGTATCTCTCTTCAGGTGTTTCACTCTATGTCTTAAAACAGTGTATCCAAACTGCTTACCAACTAGTGCTGCCCCCAGTGGTTAAAACATGTACTCACATTCAATCACAACATCCCCCTTTTTCTCAGGCAAAATGCATTAACAAAGTTGTGTCAGTTCCTTAACCATTTCTCATTCAATATGACCCTGCAACAAGTAAACAGTAAACCGTATATCAGCCTACATTACCTGAATTTAAGCCAACACCCAAAACAACACATTCAAAACATCATCCAACATACATTTTGTTCAACAGTTTTAACATGTATGACAAATTGTTTTTTTTTTATATATTAATAAGTTCAGTCTATCAGGTTTTCTGATTTCTCTTGTGGACCTTCTCAACTCAGGCATAGGTGTGAAAGAGTCAGTGGTACAGTCCTTAACAGGTGTGGGAATTACCTGAGATTCACCACATGTCGCACTGAGCTCACCAACAGTCCCTTGTGGAGTTTTTAACAGACTGCGACGGTTGCGTCTGAGGATTTGTCCATCATCAGTTCTCACAGTGTATGATCGTGGAGCTACTTCTTGCAGAACAGTTGCTCTTGTGCTCCATCCGTCAGCATCCTCAACTCTGATTGTGTTGTTGGTTGTCAGTGGAGGAAGATGTTTTGTTGTCCTGTCATAGAATGACTTTTGCCTCATTTTCTGCTGTTGTAGCTTGAGTTCCAGCTTTGCAGGATTCTGCTGTTTTAATTTGTTATCTGGATGACTCGGCAGGGTGTTTCGAAGCTTCCTCTTCATCAACAGTTCACTGGTGACAGACCGCACTGAAGAGGTGATGCTCTGTAGCTCAATAGAGCCAGATATGGATCTGCGCCACTATCAGCTGCTTTCTTTAAGAGCTGCTTCAGAATGTGAACCCCTTTTTCAGCTTGCCCATTTGACTGTGCATAGTGCGTGCTTGACGTCATATGCTTGAAATCGTACTGCAAACTTCTGCCATTCCTTGCTGTTGAAGCATGGGCCTTTGTCGCTCACCACAGTGTGTGGGATGCCGTGCCTGGCAAAGATGGATTTTACATGTGTTATGACACAGGTTGAAGATGACTTTGCTAATAGCGCCATCTCAGGGAAGTTTGAGTAGTAATCGATTACCACTAAATAGTCTTTGCCCCTGAGATGAAACAAGTCCATTGCTACTTTATACCATGGTGCTGTTGGCAACTCAGCTACCACCATAGGTTCTTTGTTCTGCTTGCTTCTGTGTTTCTGGCATGTTTCACATTCACTTATAAGTTTTTCAATGTCTATGTTGATGCCAGGCCAGAAAACCGACTCTCTCGCCCTCCTTTTGCACATTTCGATGCAGAGATTTCCTTCATGTATCCTGTGCAAAATGTCCATTCTTAAAGCCTGCGGAATGACAATCCTGCCCTTTTTCAAAAGCAGGCCATCGACAACACTAAGCTCACCTCTGACATGGTAAAACTGCGGACACGAACTAACTGGCCATCCCTCATCCATGTTCCTCATGACGTGCTGGAGCTCCACATCCTTTGCTGTAGCCTCAGCAATCTGTCTCAACTTTGTGTCAGACACAGGCAGTGCAGCCGCCACCATGGTCACGTGACACTGTATGTCCTTGTCAGTTGCACTCACACTGTTGTCTGCAGTTGCCCTGGATAGAGCATCAGTGAGGACCAGGTTTTTTCCCAGAGTATATATCAGTTCAAAATCGTACCTCTGCATCTTCATCATTAGTCGCTGTATCTGTGGAGACATCTCATTCAGATTCTTCTTGATGATAGACACCAGCGGTCGATGATCAATCTCAGCTGTGAAAGATGGCAGGCCATACACATAGTTATGAACACACTCCAAACCATACGCCAACCCCAAACATTCTTTTTCAATCTGAGCATATCGGCATTCAGATTTTGTCATAGCCCTGGACGCATAGGCTACTGGTTTCCAGTGCTCACCCTCAGCCTGGAGTAGAACAGCACCAATGCCATCTTTGGAAGCGTCTGTAGACAGTTTAATTTTATTGGTATGGTCATAAAATGACAACACTGGAGCTGTGGTCAGTGTGTTCTTAAGTTGCTGCCACTCATGCTCATGTTTAGTTGTCCATTTAAACTCACAGTCCCTGTGCAGAAGCTCACATATGCATGATGTCTTTGCTGTTAGATTGGGAATGAACTTGCCTATGAAATTGACCATCCCCATGATGCATAGCACGCCTGTCTTGTCAGTGCGCCTTGGCATATATTGTATTGCATGTATTTTGCCTTGGTCTGGTTGAACACCACGTGCAGACAGCTTGTCTCCAAGGAAGAGGATTTCCTCAACGCCAAACTCACACTTAGCCTTGTTGAGTTTTAGTCCATACTTTTGGACACGCTCCATCACTCTGCACAGTCTCTCATTGTGTTCTTTAACCGTGGGACCCCATACGATGATGTCATCAATATAGACTCGAACCCCTTCCAGACCCTCAATGATCTGCTCCATCGCTCTGTGAAATATTTCAGGTGCTGACTTTATTCCAAAAGGCAGTCTAAGAAAGCAGTGCCTGCCGAAGGGAGTATTAAAGGTGCAGTACTTTGTGCTGCTTTCATCCAGTTTCAGCTGCCAGAAGCCTTGTGTAGCGTCGAGCTTTGTGAAATACCTGGCACCTGACATTTCACCGATGATTTCTTCACGTGTAGGTATTTGATAGTGATCACGCTTTATGCTATCGTTTAGGTCTTTATGGTCCAAACATATCCTCAGCTCTCCATTCTTTTTTTTTGTGGTGACCATAGAGTTGACCAGTCTGTAGGCTTATTAACCTTCTTGATCACTCCTAACTTGATCATTCTGTCCAACTCTTTCTTTAGGCCCTCTTTCAATGGAGCAGGAACCCTGCGTGCTGCATGCACAACCGGTTGGGCACCTTCCTTCAGCTGTATTTTATATGTGAAGGGCAAAACACCAAAACCCTTGAACACATCTGAGAAGTTCTGGACTATTGTGTCCACAGAGTCATTTACTGGGCTTGTGGTTGGGATGATGCGATACACTCTTTTTACCAGTCCCAACTCTTCACAGGCTCTGTCACCTAGAAGTGATTCACGTCCCTCATTCACGACAAAGAAGAGCAGGTGGTGTACTTTTCCTTTTACTGTGGCACTCAGCCTGCATGTCCCCAAACATTTTATTGGCTGACCGTTGTAGTTTTTCAGTCCAGACTCTTTCCTCTTTGTGGCTTATTTTTCATTGCCTTTATGTCACACATGCTTATGAGATTCGCTTTCGTACCAGTGTCCAATCTCATGGTGACTACAGTCCCATTTATCAGTATTGGTGCTATCCATTTATCTTCTCTAGTGACATCTTTTCCATTGTCTTTATTATTTTCTTGTTCACTTTCACAATTAACTACACCAACAAAGAACGTGTCCCCGAGATCAGGCTCCTCAACTAGATTTAGTTTTTCCTTTCTTCCCCTCTCTTCGTTTGGAGAAGCACTGCTTAGCAAAATGATTCTTGCCTTGGCAGCTGGAGCATTGCTTACCAAAGGCTGGACACTGTCTGGGCTTGTGCTACGATCCACAACGCCTGCAGCTGATCTTCACCTCCTCCGACTGCTGTGTAGGCCGGGTCTGTGTACGTCTTTTCCGTTGACACTGCTCCGACCGCTGCCGCACTGTCGCTCACTTGCGCTGAAGCTACTGCGACATCTCGTTGAACGTCTTCACATGTTTGTGGTACAGCTCACTCGCCTGGCAGATCTTAATGGCCCCCGCCAACATCAGCTCCGTCTCTCGTAGTAGCCTCTCTCTGACCTTATAAAACTCCACACTGAAGACAATCTGGTCCCGGATCATGGAGTCCTTCAGCATTGCGAAGTTGCAGGACTGCACCTTTAGCCATAGATCCGTCAGGAAGCTATCGAAGGGCTCGTGCTCCCGCTGTGTACGAGACCAAAACACTTATCTCTCATACGTCTCGTTCTTCTTCGGGGAACAGTGAGCATCAAATTTGCCCAGCACTGCATCCAACTTGTCCTCATCACCAGGATTGTCAAACACAAACGTGTTAAATACTTCTATGGCCTGTGGTCCTGCTATCGTTGGCAGTAGCGCTACCTTTCTTGCCTCTGGCTTCGCCTCGAGTCCCAAAGCTGCAACATACAGGTGGAACTGCTGCTTGAAGGTGCGCCAATTTTCGTCGACATTCCCCGTTAGTTTCAAACTTTCCGGGCGGTTTCAAATCCATGTCGTCTTCTACAGTTTACTCCCGGTACCATGTCATATTGGTGTTTGAAAAGACGAGGCCGTATTCGGAGCCAGTCACATCTTTTTAATCAATTCCTGTATCTCTCTACAGGTGTCTCACTCTGTATCTTAAAACAACGTATCCAAACCGCTTACCAACTGGTGCTGCACCCAGTGGTTAAAACATGTACTAACATTCAATCACAAAAATACCGTACGCGCATTCTATTGGCTGATGGCATCCAGAAGTGCGCTACATTCTGTGAGTCTCAGACCTGTCCACACTTTGAAAACACAACTTTGTTATTTATTTTATTTTATTTTATTTGTTTAGCACATGTTCAGTACGAATACAAAACTGTGCAAGGTGGGAACGAAGCCTTATTAGGCTTGTACAGAGTTCCACACCTGCCTGTATCAAATCAACTGAAGAAAACAACAAAAAATTGTGTGTTAATTCCAAAAAGAAGGAGGCAGCAAAGACAAATCACGCACAATCAGTACAAAAAAAATGGATTAACAAATCTGTCAGAAGAACAAATGTAAAGATCAGGAAGACAGATGGTATTTTTTTTCAGACAATTTTTGAAAACAGAGAAGGAGGATATTGATCGCAGTGTTGGGCTTAATTCACTCCAGAGCTTAGGACCTCTAAAAGTGATGATGAAGTGGTGTTTTGAAGTTCGGGTATATGGTAAAAGTAGACTGTTGTTGCTGTGTCTAGTTTGATATGTATGGACAAGTGTAGTGGGGGTGAATACATTCTGTAGGGTGACTGGAAGTTCTTGATTCCTATATATAAATTTGTGTGTGAATAAGCATGTTTGATAAATATTTATTTTGTCAATGAATAGCACTTGGAATTTGTTGAATAGGGGCGCTGAGGGTGCATATCTGTTAGAGTGGGAAATCAATCTAAGGTGTTTTTTTTGTATGACACAAAGTTTTCTTAAGTATGTAGGATATGTAGCTGCCCAGACGATGTTGCAGTAATTAATGAATGGAAACAAAAAACTGTAATATAAAGTTAAGTGAGCTGTGGAGTGAATTAATATATCCTCAATATGCCCAGCATTTTTGCAGACCTTCTTGAGACAAGGTCAATATGATCAGACCATTTGAGACTGCTATCTATAATAACTCCTAAAAATTTAGTACGGTGAACTAATTCTATTTCAGCATTATTGATAATTATTTTGGCTAAATCTATGGGATAATGTTTGTTTGTACAGAAGATCATGAAATTACATTTTTTCACATTGAGCGTGAGTTTGTTCAAATAAAACCATTTTGCAACAGAAGATAATTCTTGATTGACAGTTTGAATTAAAATATTGAAATCTTTGTGTGAAGTTACAAGGTTGGTATCATCTGTAAATAATACTGGGAGGAGTTTGGTGCATGTCATGGCCATACTGTTGTTATAAAAATAATAAAGGGCCCAGGATTGATCCTTGGGGAACACCAAACGATATTGGTGTTGATATAGAATATTGTTAACTGCTAGGTGATTTGGTAATCTGGAACAGATTAGCTTTTCCAAGATTTTGGATATGGATGGTAGAATAGATATTGGCCTGTAATTGCTGAATTCCTTGGAGTTGCCTGTCTTGAAAATGGGTATGACTTTTGCGATTTTTAAGTCCTGGGGAACATGTCCAGTTTTGAGAGACAGAGAGAGGATATGAGTGAGGGGTTTGATAATGTAGTCAATCGTCTCCTTAAGAAGGACACTTTTGATGCTGTCATGACCATGAGCTGTGTTTTTTAGTGACATGGTGATATCCCGGACCTCTTGCATTGTTGGTGGGTCAAAGTTATGGAGTGAAGGATATTGGCCTTTAATCATGGAACAGGGATATAGGTTTGAGTCTTTAAAGTTAGATGCTAATTCTGGGCCAACTGATATAAAGAAATCATTAAAGCCGTCAGCTATGTCACTAGGGTTAGTGAGGACCCCCTTCTTGCTATTCATTTCAATGGGTGCAGCTAATGAGGATTTAGTACGATTCAGTAGGTGATTGATGAGGTTCCATGTTGTTTTGATGTTATTGAAAGCTTGAGTAAATTGATTACAATAGTATGTTTTCTTTACTTTTTTTACTAAGGCTGAAAATTGTTTCTTATATTTTTTATAAGTTTCAGTATTCAAAGGAGAGGGTTTAAGAATGGATCTCTTATAAAGTTTATTTTTCTTCCGAGAGAGCTTTATTAATTCATCAGTTATCCATGGCTTCCCTCCAGAGGATTTGTGTCTAGATTTAGTGGACACCAAGGGAAATGATGCATCCAAGGCCTTATTAAAGGCCTTTAGAAATAATTCATATGCTTTATGCACCTCTTGCAACATAAGAACCTCATCCCATATGATAGAGCTAATGGCTAATTTGAAATTATCAAAGTTATTTCTGGAGAATTTACGGTATTTTAGTGGCTCATTCATCTTGTTAGACATAGGAGAGCGGGATTGGATAAATTGGAAGACGGGTAGGTGGTCAGAGACATCACACATCAGGAGGCCTGAACTGACCTCAAAATCAAGAGTTGAACAAAATGTTATCAATAAGAGTAGCAGATGAGGAGGTGATTCGGGATGGTTTAGTAATTAGAGGAAAGAAATTAAAGGAAGAAAGTGCATTTAGAAAATCGACTGTTGGTGTGAGATCACATTTGAGTAAATTTATATTATAATCACCAAGTAAAAAACATAATTTACCTTCTTTGGTTATTATTTCAAGAGTGGAATAGAGTGCGTCAATAAATGTGTTGATGTCTGAATCTGGTGGTCTATAAATGCAACCAATCAAAATACTATTGCCATTAAATTGCTGACATGGTGGAATTTCAATGAATATAGACTCTGTGTTGGTGGTGTCAACATAGGCGTTCAAAACATATGACACCCCCCCTCCTCTTCTGTTATTTCTACAGGAGTGAAATTCTTCGTAATTAGGCAGGGGGTATAAATTAAGTACATCATCAGTCATCCAAATCTCTGAGAAAGCCAGGGCTGAAAAAAAAAAGTTAAGGTGGACAAGAAAGTTTTCAGTTCATCGTGATTTTTTTGTCATGCTACGAATGTTCAAGTGGAAAGTAGAAAAAAGATTTTTAGATAGTTTGGTTTCCGTAAGGGTTTTATACAATGTGTTCACTTGCAGTTCAGAGTAATAATTGCATGACAGATTTAATGAATTTAAATTAGGCTGATTGACATCGGGATTGAAATACATATCATAAATACCATAATTGTCCGTGTTCAGCTCAAACGGGTTGAAAGATAGAGAGTTTATGTCCGTGGAGGGTAAACTTAAGTTACCACAAGCCATAACGATATTTGCAAAGTTTGACGACCAATCTACACAGACTCACGTGTTGGGAGCTGTCAGTCCTCTGGTCGCCTAATCCATTCATTTCAGATCCGTCTGACTGGATATTCCATGTGTCCCAGTTACAAAAGCATGGTCCATGATCAAAACTCCCCAAAAATAATAAGACCACTGCAGAGACTGTACATCCCACACCATGTAGTTCTGTGTTGCTCATCATTTGTATAAATCCAGTTCATTCATCTCTTACCATCACTGCCCTTTCTTCCTCCGGTGTCGCTCCATTTGTTCGGATGAAAACTTTACAATTCTGCTCATTCACAAACACGCCCGTGTTTTTTAGCTTCTTCCCCTGCTGCAGCAGGCCGACCTTGTCCTTTCTGTTGACAAAGCGGACTATGATTGCTGGTGGAGTTTTTTTCTTAATCTGGGGGGGCGTATGACAGGCCGAGATCTGATGGCTGTGAATGGGAATTTCCATACTACCGAAAAATTGGATAACCTGGGATTCCAAAGTCTCCATCTCGGCAGGTAAAGTGTCATCCACATTGTTTCCAGCAGCGACTTTAGAATAGGCTCGGTGGCGTGTTTTTAATCCGGTGATAATCACGTCATCAATGCGGGAATATTGCTCTGCATCATCCAGTCTCTTTTCCAGTTCTTTGATCTGTTCGTCTTTCTTCTTTAGTTTATCTTCATAGCTGTTCACCTGCGTTTGGAGCGTGTTCACCTGTTGCGTGAGCTTCAGGATCTCTGTTTGTTGCATCGCAACTTTGCCAACTTCTAGTTGGATTGCGGCTAGAGTTGTTTTAATATCTTCCATTTTAGCAGTTGTTAGAAGCTTTCTTGAAGTAGTAATGCCCAATGGGCACTTTGATCACTTTGATTTTGAGTTTTCAAGCATTAAGTCAAGGCCAGCAAACGAGTGCTGGCACCTGCATGCCAGCTCAACTCGTCCCACACCGCATCGAAAACGATTCGCGTCCACACGACAGCGTTTTCAAACAGATCTCCGTCCACACGTATCCGCATCAGAGCGTTGATCAACACGTTGATCAACACGTTTATAAGCAGAACAACTCCGAGAACGACAGGAGAGAGGACCGGGACGTTCCTCCTGGAGGACGACCTCCATCACAGAGTTCTCCACCAGGGGGCAGCACGTCGCGGTCTGACCCAGAACTGGCGTTGGCGTCTTCGGTGAGAAACGTGAATGAATGAATGAATAAATAAATACATATATAAACTTTATGACACATAAATAAACAGACGAATAAATATATCAGTGAAAAGCATGTCTATCGACGCGTCTTCGACGTGGAGCTGTTATACATCAGAAAATAGCCGGTTTAGCTACCTCTAGACCCGGGTCCCATGCATGACGTCACAGCGGTTTGGGTCCAGGGAAACCCCCCACCTGGATAGCAAATGTTTGGGTTACAGCGTCAACGCTGACCCGGCGTTTTCAAAAAATCCACCTTGACCAACGTGTTCAAAAAGTTGCATTTTCGTTCCAGATATCTGCGTTGTCGTGTGGACGGAAGGCGAAAACGCAACAAAAAAGTTGCGTTTTCAAAAAGTTCCGGCATCATGTGGGCGGGGCCTCAGACTTCCGTGAGACACCAAAGTGCTTTATACAGTCTATCAGAGTGTTTTAAAAGTAATACAGATAGAAGGTGGTTTAATATCAGTATGGGGAGGGGTCAGAATGTAGCAGAATGCAGAATGTAATGTAATAATGTAGCCGCAAGAGGGCACAAGCCAGTGTCTTATTGTGCCGGTCCCAAGCCCGGATAAATACAGAGGGTTGCGTCAGGAAGGGCATCCGGCGTAAAACTTTTGCCAAATCAAAGATGCGAATCAAACATATGACTTCCATACCCGATCGGTCGAGGCCCGGGTTAACAACGACCGCCATCGGCGCTGTTGACCTACAGGGCGCCGGTGGAAATTGGATTACTGTTGGTCGAAGAAGGAGAGGAGGAAAGTGCGTTCGCACGAAGAAAGAGAAGAGGAGCGCCAAGAGTATAGGACTAAGAGTAGGGACGTTGAATGTTGGAACTATGACAGGAAAAGGTAGAGAGTTGGTCGACATGATGCAGAGGAGGAAGGTAGACATACTGTGTGTCCAGGAGACCAGGTGGAAAGGTAGCAAGGCTAGAAGTTTAGGAGCAGGGTTCAAGTTGTTCTATCATGGTGTAGATAGAAAGAGAAATGGAGTAGGAGTTATCTTGAAGGAGGAGTTTGTTAGGAATGTCCTGGAGGTAAAAAGAGTGTCGGATAGAGTGATGAGTCTGAAGCTAGAAATAGAAGGTGTGATGTTCAATGTTGTTAATGGGTATGCCCCACAGGTAGGATGTGAGCTGGAGGAGAAGGAGAAATTCTGGTTGGACTTTGATGAAGTGATGCAGAGCATACCTAGAAGTGAGAGAGTTGTCATCGGTGCAGACTTCAATGGACATGTTGGTGCAGGTAACAGAGGTGATGAGGAAGTGATGGGCAGGTTTGGTATCCAGGAGAGGAACGCAGAAGGACAGATGGTAGTTGACTTTGCAAAAAGGATGGAAATGGCTGTAGTGAATACTTTCTTCCAGAAGAGGCAGGAACATAGGGTGACCTATAAGAGTGGTGGTAGGAGCACACAGGTAGACTACATCTTGTGTAGACGATGTAACCTGAAGGAGATCAGTGACTGCAAAGTAGTGGTAGGCGAGAGTGTAGCCAAACAGCATAGAATGGTGGTGTGTAGGATGACTCTGGTGGTGAGGAAGATGAAGAGGACAAAGACAGAGCAGAAGACGAAATGGTGGAAGCTAAAAAAGGAAGAGTGTTGCATGACCTTTAGGAAGGAGTTAAGACAGGCTCTGGGTGGTCAGGAGGTGCTTCCAGATGACTGGACAACTACAGCTAATGTGATCAGGGAGACAGGTAGGAGAGTATTTGGTGTGTCATCTGGAAGGAAAGTAGATAAGGAGACTTGGTGGTGGAATGAGGAGGTACAGGAGTGTATACAAAGAAAGAGGTTAGCTAAGAAGAACTGGGACACTGAGAGGACTGAGGAGAGTAGACAGGAGTACAGGGAGATACAGCGTAAGGTGAAGGTAGAGGTAGCAATGGCCAAACAAGAAGCTTATGATGACTTGTATGCTAGGTTGGACAGTAAGGAGGGAGAGACTGATCTATACAGGCTGGCAAGACAGAGAGATAGAGATGGGAAGGACGTGCAGCAGGTTAGGGTGATTAAGGATAGGGATGGAAGTCTATTGACAGGTGCCAGCAGTGTGATGGGAAGATGGAAAGAGTACTTTGAGGAGTTGATGAACGTGGAAAATGAGAGAGAACAAAGACTAGAAGAGGTGACTGTTGTGGACCAGGATGTAGCAAAGATTAGCCAGGATGAAGTGAGGAGAGCACTGAAGAGGATGAAGAGTGGAAAGGCAGTCGGTCCTGATGATATACCTGTAGAGGTTTGGAAGTGTCTAGGAGAGGTGGCAGTAGAGTTTCTGACTGGGTTGTTCAACAGGATCTTAGATAGTGAGAAGATGCCTGAGGAGTGGAGGAGAAGTGTGCTGGTGCCCATTTTTAAGAACAAGGGAGATGTGCAGAGTTGTGGCAACTACAGAGGAATAAAGCTGATGAGCCATACAATGAAGTTATGGGAAAGAGTAGTGGAAGCTAGACTAAGGGCAGAAGTGAGCATTTGTGAGCAGCAGTATGGTTTCATGCCAAAAAAGAGTACTACAGATGCAGTATTTGCTTTGAGGATGTTGATAGAGAAGTACAGAGAAGGCCAGAGGGAGCTGCATTGTGTTTTTGTAGATCTGGAGAAAGCTTATGACAGGGTGCCCAGAGAGGAACTGTGGTATTGTATGAGGAAGTCTGGAGTGGCAGAGAAGTATGTTAGAGCGGTGCAGGACATGTATGAGGACTGTAAGACAGTGGTGAGGTGTGCTGTAGGTGTGACAGAGGAGTTCAAGGTGGAGGTGGGACTGCATCAGGGGTCAGCTCTGAGCCCCTTCTTGTTCGCTATGGTGATGGACAGGCTGACAGACGAGGTTAGACAGGAATCTCCATGGACTATGATGTTTGCAGATGACATTGTGATCTGCAGTGAGAGCAGGGACGAGGTGGAGGAGAAGCTAGAGAGGTGGAGGTTTGTCCTGGAAAGGAGAGGGATGAAGGTTAGCCGCAGTAAGACAGAGTACATGTGTGTGAATGAGAGGGACCCAAGTGGAAGAGTGAGGTTACAGGGAGAAGAGATCAAGAAGGTGGAGGATTTTAAGTACTTGGGGTCAACAGTCCAGAGCAATGGAGAGTGGGGAAAAGAGGTGAAGAAGCGTGTCCAGGCAGGATGGAATGGGTGGAGAAAAGTGTCAGGTGTGATGTGTGATAGACGAGTTTCAGCTAAAATGAAAGGAAAGGTGTACAAAACTGTGGTGAGACCAGCGATGTTGTTTGGTCTAGAGACAGTGTCACTGAGGAAAAGACAGGAGGCAGAGCTGGAGATAGCAGAGATGAAGATGCTGAGGTTCTCTCTGGGAGTGACCAGGAAGGATAGGATCAGGAATGAGTACATCAGAGGGACAGCACATGTTAGAGGTTTTGGAGATAAAGTCAGAGAGGCCAGACTGAGATGGTTTGGACATGTCCAGAGGAGAGATAGTGAATATATTGGTAGAAGGATGCTGAGTTTTGAACTGCCAGGCAGGAGGCCTAGAGGAAGACCAAAGAGGAGGTTTATGGATGTAGTGAAAGAGGACATGAAGGTAGTTGGTGTGAGAGAAGAGGATGCAAAGGACAGGGTTAGATGGAGGCGGTTGATTCGCTGTGGCGACCCCTGAAGGGAAAAGCCAAAAGGAAAAGAAGATGGGGAGGGGTCAGAAACGTTTAAATTTCCATAAATAATAAGATAAATAGTTTGTCGCTGTATCGCGGAATGCGTAACTAGTGTGTGGTTCCTGGAACTCATTAACCACGAGGAAAGAAGGATTTATTTTATCTATTTATTTAACCTTTATTTAACCAGGCAAGCAATTAAGAACAGGTTCTTATTTACAGATGCAGCCTGAGCAAATAGCAGTGGCCCTTGGAGGTGTGGGGGAGGGGAGGAAGGCTGAAATAAACACAGAGTTATACATTATACAGAAAATATAAAGAAAAAAAAAAAATACAAAAGAGAACGAGAGAGAGAGAGGCACTCAACAAGTGCAGCTGTCGACCATAATTTCATGCAGGTTGTGTTTAAAGGCAGTGAGTGACATGGGGACAGTGAGTTTGAGGGTGTTTTGAAAAGTGTTCCAATCAGTAGCTGCAGGCAAATCGAAAAGCACTGCGACCAAAGACAGTACGGGCTTTAGGGATGGAGAGTTTGATGAGCTTACTGGACCTAAGATTGAGGGCAGAATGGGAGAGGTGTCGAAGGGAGGAGAGGTAGGGAGGTGTTTTTCCAAGTATGGATTTGGAGGGATGTCCAGTCTACCAGGTTGTACAGGTCACAGTGGTGAGTTCTGAATGGAGCGCCTGGGAAATTCACTGGGATTTCCAAACTGGGAATTAATTTTTTTCAGAAAATAAGTCACATCAAATTCTCTACTAGTTTAATAGAATCAATGTTTTTATTTTCTAGACTTTTAAAGAATACTTATAATCTAATGACCACTTTTAGTTATTTGTAACTTAGACTTCTCTAATGTCAGAACAGAATGGTAGAATTCACTTACATGACAATTATGCTGATCTATTTCCCATAATTTTTTGATGTTACATAGATATTATTAATCCCAAGGGGAATGTGGAATAATTTACTTCAAAGTCAAAGTCAAAGTCAGCTTTACTGTCAAATGTACCATATATGCACGACATACAGCACAGATGAAATTGCAGTCCTCTCTGACCCACGGTAGACAGTGCAACAAACAGTACAACACAGACAGTACAACAGGCAGTACAACACAGTAGTACAACACGGGACAACACAGTAGTACAACACAGGCAGGAAAACACAGGCAGGACAACACAGACAGTACATCAGACAGTACAGCACGAAGTATAAGACGAAACACAAGGGATGGTAAACATCTCTATATACTCTAAACACCCGGGGAAGTGATGTGTGCGCAGTCCCTGAGTTGATGGGGGGAGGGAGAGATATGTAGTCAGGTGCTGGGGGGAGGGTAGGCAGTGTGAGGGTAGAGTTCATACTTATTGCTTATTTTAATATTGTATGTAATCACTGCAGTAAACCCACTCAGCCCTTACCTGTCATTATCATATATGTACTTTAGCACAACACTGGTGAATCCTTTTCCGACCCATAAGGTTAACTTTGCACTGTAACCAATTCTAACTGTGATCGTTAATTGCGTGTGGTTCCTGAATGCATTAACTGTGAGGAATGGGGGATTACTGTAATAAATAAAAGTCCATTTACATTGTAAACAATATATACAGTGGTTCATTCTAGTAACTGATTATTTACTTCATCTAAACCTCAACTGGAAAAGTTGAGTTTGTTACTTATTATTAATGTTTAATTATGAAATGCCAACACAGGTAGAGGAATGACAGTTATCAAATTTTGATCCTGAACTGCTTCTGAAACTTGTTCTATTGTCTGAATGAATGAATTCCTTCAAGTTTCTCGTTTAGGTCGTCAGTGTTGAAAACCAACAGAAAATCCGCAGACCTTCAGATGTCTGTACAACAGTTCATCTCTGTCAGATGTTCCTGGCGGTTCTGGTTTAAAACAAGCCAACATGCTCATCTTACAGCTCTGCAAAGCGGAGTTCTGTACTGGAGGTTTGTGGTTTATTTTGACTTACCCGGAACATCTTTTCCACCTTGGCGATGCTTTTGACAAATATGGTTCCTAACTGGTCTCCAACGCCTGCCAGGAGGAACCCAAAGAGTGGGATGCCAAATATTGCATACAAGATACAGAAGATCTTCCCTCCCTCTGTGCTCGGAGCAATGTTTCCGTACCCTAGGAGAGCAAACGGAGATTATCAAAGGTCTTCGTATTAGATGAAGGACGTGAAGCAGCAGATGTAGACAGTCAGTCATTATCGTAACCCGCTTAATCCACTGAAGCAGGTCGCGGGTGCCTATCCCGGCAGTCTCAGGGCGTGAGGCGGGGGACACTCCGGGCACGACGCCAGTGTACCGCGGAGCTACACAGAGACAAACAACCCCTCACACACACACTCACTCCTATGGTCAATTTGGGACCGGCCAATCAACCTAAAGCACATGCTTTTGGAGGTGGGAGGAAGCCGGAGAACCCGGAGAGAACCCACGCAGACACGGGGAGAGCATGTGAACTCCACACAGAGCGGGACTCGAACCCGGGTCCGCTGGTTGTGAGGCGACAGCGCTACCCACTGCGCCACCGTGCCATTTTTTTCTGACATTTACAGTAACATGGAACCTAAATTACACCACTGAATTCAGGTCAAATACATACTCATGAAATTCCACAAACACATTTCCTTAGAACAAGTCTTCTCCCTCAGATCTGACTACCACAGGGCCAATTTACACCACCCCAATTTTGTTGAAAACTGAAACGTTTTGTATTCGTACAGCTTTATTTCCAAAATGATTTCATCCACACAAATCCAGGAGCACGTGTGATATAAGATCACAGTGGTGGTTGTGTTCCTCTAATAGTAGACTGCTCACTGTGCACAAGAAGGTTGACAGGAGTCGTGGTGTTCATGTAAGGAGCAGCGTGTTGCTTTCAGAGCTGTGTCCTGCACATTTGTCTATGGTACACTAGCAGTTATTTAAGTTTATACACTTAAACACTTTCCTCTGTGGCCAGTACCTGACTTGAACTGCCTTTGCTATTCAATAGCAACATGCTAACTGTCATTCTGCTCCTGAGCCTGCTTCGTGATCATATTCATTTCCGGCCTCAGTGGCACTGAGATGGGCCTTGGTCAAGGAACACACTCTATTGATATGGAATGTCCAATGCTAGATA
The DNA here is from genome assembly GCA_013358685.1 of Antennarius maculatus. Taxonomy (NCBI): domain Eukaryota; kingdom Metazoa; phylum Chordata; class Actinopteri; order Lophiiformes; family Antennariidae; genus Antennarius; species Antennarius maculatus. Next base: position 148,150 of record JABVMC010000034.1, on the reverse strand, counting down.
GGCCTTAGTATACCATTCTTTATTAAAAACCCAAACACATTTTCTATTCACATTGTACTCAGTCTTTATAAAATCCTTTCTTCAGACATTGGTCAGCAGTGATGCTGATACAATCAGTAAACACCCACAGACATCACACTCAGATACAGGTTAAAGGAAAAGTATGTTTATGTTCTGAATGCACCAAGCGATGAGCTGGCATCCTGTCCGGTGTGTACCCCACCTCTAGCCTAGAGGTAAGATCTTAAGCCCGAACCCGATTCCAAGGCTCAAAATGTCAATAATTACATTCGGGTCGGACTCGGGCTTATCTTTCCTTAACTTTTTAAATAAATATATATTTATATATTATGTATCTCAAATGATCTACGGATATTACACTAAGGAATACCCTTATAAAATAAATAATTTAGGTAAAACATAGAAGGCGTACAATACCTATTAGATAGATAGATAATAATAGATGAATGATGGCTGGATGATGGCTGGATGGATATTGGGGAATGGGTGGATGATGGATGGGTGGGTTAGGGTTAGGGATGATGAATAGATGATGAATGGATGATGAATGGATGGATGATGGATGATGAATGGATGGATGATGAATGGTTGGTTGGTGTGACCTCCATTGACAGACCTATGGTTGTGATGACCGTCCCAGCGAAGAAGAAGGCGCTGCCTAGGTCCCAGTGGCTGGAGTTGTAGGAGGTGTCACCAACAGGATTCACTCCTGCGTTCACAGCTTCCACAGAATGCTGTGACAACAGAAGCAGAAGAAAAGCTAAATGTCCCGTCTCCAGTCTGCAGCATGCTAACAGAAATGCTTTAGCCGTGCTAGTGTCATTTTGTTTCATGACATTCAACCACTGACTCTAATGTGCACTAACACACTTTGAATAAGTACTACATGATGACAGTTGTGAAAATAGGAAATGTTGATTATTTTAAATATAGGACAGTCGTCCACCACTGTTTAATGGAGCCTTCTTTTGAGAGCCACGTTTGTTAATGTCAAACATACTTAAATCTCACCAAACCAGAAGATAATCAGACATAGAAATCATGCAACTGCATAACTTGTTAGGCTTTTTTCTAAAAGCCCTTAGTTCGAGTTAAAATGAATGAATCTCATTATAATGACTGTCTACAGAGTGGAATATCCAGCATGATTTCTATATGGGGGGTACACCAGGTATGGCCGCTGTACAATGTACAGTATGTAGTACTTTATAATTGACTGGGTTCAATAACGATATTGATGAAGGCAACTTTTGAGTCCAACACAAATACAGTTTAAACACAACCACACTGTAATGTGATTGGTTCAAGTATAAGGCTGACGACATAAATATTTAAATTATTACTGAGGTTTGCAATGACACAGTTACACGCATTGTCATTCTCTGCAGCTTGGGTTCCAGCTAACTCAGCTAATGTTGATCGGGGTGTAGGACACCAAAAGAATGAACATAGAAATCAGGCTGTATTCCCTTCTAAGTAAACAGGTAAGTGTGAGGTCACACCCACCACCCGACACCTTAGAACCTCATCACTTAACATGATGACACATTGATCCAACACACCAGTCAGTTAGGTGTTTAAGAAGAAAGAACAAAACAAATTGTACTTCACAGATTTTTGTATGTTCTGTACAGTAATTTCAGTCAATAGTCTGCTTCACAAATGCTTCTGCTCTTCTGTTTAAGACCAGGTTTCATGAATGCTCTTTTGTACAAACTAACATATTCCAATAAGGGAACTGCAAACGAGTCAGAACACTAAATAAACACTATGATCTACAACTTACACATTCAGAACTGTTAAAAGAATACACTGGATGCAGTGACACCTCTGGTTGAAGTTTTAAAAAATGACTGGTTCAAGTGACACTTGATTGGCGATATCTTATTCTTTTTCTTGAAACATCCATGATTGCCCTTACTTCCCACGTTATGAAGACTTTAGAGCAGTGGTTCTTAACCTTGTTGGAGGTACCGAACCCTGCCGGTTTCATATGCTCACTCACCGAACCCTTCTTTAGTTAAAAAAAAAATAATTCAAATTTAAGACATAAGTATATGTTTTACTAGTGTATTTAATTAATTATGCATTAATGTCACCTTTTTCAAAGACCAAAACCAAGACAGTGCATGAACTCACATGAAATGACCTACCTGTAAATCAGTGTGACTTCTGCTGTTGTTATAGAGACCAGTTCAGATATACGTGGCTTCACCTTGACAAATCAAGGAACGTTGACTCCCATCACGTTCAGTTATACAGTACATGTAAATTCACGTTGAACATATTCGTCCGACCACTTTCTTATTTTGCTCGACATAGTTACTATGAATTAAAATATTAAGAATGCAATCAGATGACGTACCACCAAGACAGGCAGAAATTGACTACTGAGTGCGCCAAATCCCCTGTAGCACAGGTAGGCTAATCGATGTAGTGTCACGTGATCACCTGCAGCCAGTCATGGCTAAGGTGGGCGTATCATCACGAATTGACACTGTTGTGTATGGATATTAAAAAAAATATTTCCCTTCCCATAGTGCCTTGTGTTTAGGCGGGGGCTATATAATATTAGAGCGCCCCCATTCTGTTGTTCTTCGGTAATGACTGATATACAGATTGCCCACCTGGTGCACCTGATGCAGCAGATAAAATAAATACAGTTTTTTAATGTTCAGCACTTCACTCTCCGCCTCCTTGTATGTATACGTGCTCCCCCACTCGGACACGATGTGTCAAACGTACTAAGTGATTCGTGTATGTTTTATCTCGACCTCCGTCTCCGCCGAACCCCTGAGACCGACTCACTGAACCCCTAGGGTTCGATCCAACCCAGGTTAGGAACCACTGCTCTAGAGCAACTGGTCCTGGAGCTTATGCATCTCAAGGTACAGGGTGCAATGGACCCTCAGTAGTTTGCCTTTCAGGCTCAGGTTGGGGCTGAAAACACCGTCATGTACCTCCTCCACTATGTGCTGACCCACCTAAAAGTCAGGGGCTTTGCTGTCAGTGTCATGGCGAGCAGGAATGGGACCCAAGTGCAGAACACTCATGGAGAAGCTTTCATTCATATTTTAATCAATAAAGCAAAAATTCAGGAAACACAAGAAAACTCTCGAAGTCCAGCAAACTAGACGTACGGTCACGGGTACAAAACGATCTGGTCGAGAAACAAGACAGAACACGGCTTAAAAAGCCTCAGGCTAATCAGACTGATCAAGTCCAGGTGTTGAGAGGAACAACAGATGTGGAGACGAGGCTTCGCCCACATGTTCGGCCTCTCCTGCCACGCCTCAGCACGGCAGAGCAGCACCACCGAACCCTGACAGTCACAGTGCTCTTCTTCAATTCCTTGAACACCTTCACCACATCGATGTTTGAATGGGGGACTGCTTGTCCTCAGTGGTGACCAGCAGCGTGGGGGCTCCACAGGGGACCATGTTGTTTCCCCTTTGCTTCACCCCCTACACCATGAGCTTCCGGTACAACTCGGTTACATGCCAAATGCAGAAGTTCTCCAACCAAACCGCGTGCGTCAGAGTGGGTGAGGAGGGGGAGTACAGGAGAATGGTGTCACCGGAATGAGCTCCAGCTGAACATCTCCAAGATGAAGGAGATGGTCATTGATTTCCAGCGGTCGCCCCCACTTCAGAGCCGGTGGTCATCGAGGGCAGAGAGGTGAAGGTGGTAGAGACCTGTAAGTACCTGGGACTGCAGCTGGATAACAGACTGGACTGTTCTACCAACAGGGACTGTGTGTACAAGTGGGGGCAGAGTAGGATGTCCTTCCTGAGGAGGGTTGTCTCCTGCTACATCTGCTCTGAGCTTCTTCAGATTCTCTACCAGTCTGTTATGTCCGGTGTGTTGTTCTATCAGTCAGTTGTGTGTTGGGGTGGTGCTGCCAGGAAGTGGGACACAGAACGCCTGAACAGATTCAAACATAGGGCTCGTTCTGTGGTCAGTCAGAGCGTGGACTCTGTGGAGACAGTTCTGGAGAGTAGGACCATGTTCAAGTTCAGGGGGTGGCTGGAACACCAGCAATCCCCTGCACCCCACCTTCACCCAGCAAAGGAGCTCCTTCAGTGGTGGACTGCTGTCACCGAGCTCCTCCACAGAGGCTGAGGACCTATTTTGTGCCCCGGCCCATCAGGGGGTACAAAGAAATTCTCAGGTGACACGGGCAGGGGTAACACGGTCAGCAATTAGTTAATGAATGGGGGGAGAAGATAGACTTGTGCTACACTTGGAGCCAGAGTGTCATTGGGATGATGGTGTGTCTTCAGATGATGTGATGAATGTTCCTGCCTCCAGCTGACTGTACACTTCTGCTTTTAGTATTGTTCCTCCTTTAAATGTAGTCTTGTAAGTCTGTTTAGTTGTGTATTATATGTTTCCATGATGTTCCCCAAGATATGAACATCTGACTTATGAACATTATGAACATTCGATACGAACAGCAGCGGACTGACGTATAAATGTTTATAAAATACCGTACTGCTTTCTCAAGTTTATATTTGGAACTGTGCGCCACATCTAACTAACTCCCCTTACTGCCACAATCCCTACCGAGCAGCATCTCCAGCACTCATCTTCATCGCCCAGCTTGTTCTTTAAATGATAAATAGAAATTTAATATATAACAACTACAAACAATTCTGCTCATGAACAGCCTTTCAGAACTACTTGTGTTTGCAAGTTGGGGACTCTTTACATGTGGTTCATTCATATGTTTGGTTGTGTATTTCTATGTTTCCTTGTTTTAGATCTTATGTTTAGTTCTTACCTTGATGATGGCCTCCAGGGCGTCTGGAGACACACACGGGTGTTTCTGCAGGAAGGCTGCCTTTTCTGCTGTGATGGTGATCTTCTGGTTGTCTTCAAATGGCTGCTCCAGAGCCTGGAACACCAAACCCCCCGCCACCAAGTAGGCAACCACCACAACAAACACTGCCAGCACTGTCTTCAACTTCATCATAGTGAAGGGGGCCGAGCCATCGGCCACTGCCTCCATGCTGGCCACTACACTGGGGGGGCGACAGGACACAGAGAGCCGTGGCAGAACGCAACCCATTGGGTTCTGCATGGTGGCCACACTGGCGTGGACTAGGCTGGACTGAAGCATACCTGGCTGCACCTTTTTGGGGGGGACCAGGTTGGTCTGGACTGCCACTACAACAAAGGACACAATATTAAGATATATATTTATATAGATACATATATATATGTTGTGTCCTGTTATATTGTTTAGGCTACACATTATTTGAATGCATGCACTACTGTTTTGCACCACATGGTGTCACTGTGGGAAGCCTGCCTGTAGGGTATCTATGAGATGAAGTGAAGAAGTGGGTAGAGAGGAAGCAACAGAGATGGCATGCGATGATGTGGTGATGTGATACAAAAAAACAAAGAATTGTCGATTGAAATAGAATCTATGTCTAAAGTCTCTTAATTCTAACTGACCACCCTTACAAATTGGCGACGAGCTAACCCACCTGCTACAGTTTCACTACAGAGGACTATTTTTTTTGCGATGAGGGCTGTGAACGTGCCTTGTCCTGCTCCAATTTTGCCATGCCCTGGGACGCCTACAATGCCATTCAAGACATGGTTGCAAGTGTTTGACAACTACCTGCTGGTCATAAATGCAACAGGGAATGCATGGCCTGCTGCCAGAAAGAGAGCTGTACTACTTCACTACATTGGAACAGAGGATTTTTCACTCACTGCCGGATACGGATAATACATACGATTCTGCTGCTACTGCATTGAAAGCTCACTTCATACCGATTACTAATGTGGTAGTGGAACGCCACACATTCAGAAAAAGAGCACAAGGCCCACATGAGACTGTTTCCCAATATGTGGCTGCTCTCAGAGAGCTTGCTTCTTCATGTGACTTTGGGGATAAGGCTGATGAGATGCTGAGTGATCAGCTCATTCAAAATGTCACAAATGCCCATATTAGGGAGAAAGTACTACTGGAGCCTAATCTTACTCTAGACAGGGCCATGACAATTGCTGCACAGATTGAGCCTGCACCTGAACAGGCTAAATGCATGGCTGGAGATAAACCTAGCCTACAAGTACAAGCAATGCAAAAGAAATCATTCTGACCACGGCAACAGAACAAACCATCCACACATGCACCTTCACCTTCTGCTGCTACTGGAAAGTCCTCCCGTGCATGTTTCTGATGTGGATCTGACAGTCACCTTGCAAATGCTCCCTCATGTCCTGCTGCTAAAGCTACATGCAAATCATGCCACAAGAAGGGACATTTCGCCCGTGTTTGCCGCTCTTCTTCTACCCATCAAGTGAGGGAAGTGTAGGTTCCTGAATTGACTGTCCTGTGCATTCAAGAGACTGCCTATACATTGGATAAAATAAAGTGCAATGTCAAGATCCAACCCTCAGACTCACCAGCCCATGCTATGGACCTGATTGTCGACTGCGTCCCCAGTGTCCATACTGCCTTGCAGCATGTTTGATGAACATTTTGGTGAATCCCATTTGACACCACCTTCTATCCGTTTGGCCACATACACCAAGTTACCCATACCTGTGCTGGGCTGCCTTCCAGCACTGGTGACTAGAGATGATGCTACTATTGCAGCGACCTTCTTCGTGGTGGAGAAGACGACACCATTGCTTGGCCTTGACCTGATGGTCGCATTGAACTTTCACATTGTGGGGGGTGTTGTAGTTCCTCCTCCTCCTGCCAATGCTCCAACTGCTCCTGTGATGCACCTATCCCCCACTGATTGGCTGTGCTAAAACGTTTGTGCACCGGGTCAAAGTCTCTGCCTCTGTTCCCCCAGTGCAACAAAAGCTACGCCGTTTGCCTCTGTCTGTGAGAGATGCGGTCACAGAAGAGATAAACAAACTACTGGCTGCTGGTGTGATAGAGAGAATTGATGCTTCCCCCTGGGTGTCTCCTATCGTGGTCACACGAAAGAAGAAAGGAGGCATTCGGATGTGTGTGGATCTCCGAGAGCCAAACAAGGCTGTCATTACAGACTGCTTCCCAATTCCACACATCGACGAGCTGTTGTCCACTCTGCGTGGAGCCGCAGTGTTTTCAACCATTGATCTGGCGAGTGCCTACCATCAGGTGCCTCTACATGAGGAAAGTAGGGACCTGACTGCTTTCATTACCCATGATGGTACTGCCGGGTGCCCTATGGTCTCTCCTCTGCACCATCAGCATTCCAAAAGATGATGGCTACCATCCTGAAAGGTCTGCCAGGTGTGCAGAATTATCTTGATGACATAATTATTTATGGAGAAAACAGCACTGTGGACTATGCTCGTCTGAAGCAAGTCCTTCACCGTCTGCAAGAGGCTGGCCTACTCCTGAATGAAGACAAGTGCTGCTTTATTCAGTCAAGTCTACGCTTCCTGGGCCACGTGGTGTCTACTGAAGGCATTACTCCTGATAAAGAGCATATTGAAGCTGTTCTGAATGCCCCATCCCCGACAGATGCTGCTACCCTTCGCTCTTTTCTTGTGACTCTTGCACATGAGACACATCAAGGAGTGGTGCGAACAAAGCAACGGCTGAGAGAATACTACTGGTGGCCAAAGATGGATGACCTTGTTCAGTCAACGATTCAGTCATGTCAGCCATGCCAGTCCCATAACAAGACTGAAATGCCACGCCCTGCTCCACTACAACCAGTTACATTGCCGGATGGACCATGGCAGAAGCTTGGCATGGACATCGTTGGTCCTTTTGAGACTGCTACATGGAACTGTCGATACGCGATCACTCTGATCGACTACTACAGTAAATGGCCAGAGGTTGCCTTCACTGCCATTGCTACAACGAATGTTACAACCTTCCTCTCCTCCATCTTCAGCCGGAACGGCAACCCATTATCGATTGTGACAGACAATGCAAAGCAGTTAACATCAGCTGACTTTGCTTCTTTCCTAGCTGAACGAGACATTGTGCACCACAGAGTGTCTGTCTACTACCCTGCTGCAAATGGCGCTATAGAGCGTTTCAATCATGTCCTGAAACAGAGTGTGCAGATGGCTATCACACAGTCTGTACCATGGAAACCTGCCATTACTGCCTTCCTGATGGCCTACCGTGCCACACCGCATGCAGCAACAGGTGTGTCTCCCTTTCAACTGCTGCATGGCCGGAGGATGCGCACAAAGTTGACTGTCCTGCCGCCCTCTAATGCTGACCCTGCCTCAGATGAACAGGTGCGGAAGAGAGTCACACGCCATCAAAACAAGATGAAGTACCATTCTGATGGAAAACAAGGCGCATGCACTCCGTCTTTTCAAGAAGGGGATAGTGTGCGGATGAAAACACCACTCCATGTGCCCAAAGCTCACCCTAAGTTTGGAGCTCCTCTGAGAGTTACAAAGAAGGTAGCCCAAAGCACATACTTGCTGGAGGATGGCTGAAAATGGAACGCCTCTCACCTAGCTCCTGATCGCTGTGCAAATGCAAAGACTCAGGACATTCCTGTTTCAACCGCCAGTGCCTCTCCATGCTCCCCAAGGAAATCAAGAGTCAGAAAGAAGCCTAACTGGACGCAAGAATATGTGACTGATGACCCTGCAGCTCTGCTTATAGTAGCTGTCAATTCATAAGTCTTTTCTTGCCTTTGTTTTTATTTTGAAGTGATGCAATGTAGTGTGTGAATAAAAAAAAGTCCTACAGTTGTATCTTATTTCAGAGTGTAAAGCACTTGATTCTTTTGTTTATGTACCTCATGCTCTAATGTCTGGTTTACACTGTATTTACTCAGTCCTGAAAAGAGATGGAAATGTTTTGTTTATGCCTGAGTGCAGGTTCTGTTCTTCCTTTATTTTGTCTCAGAAGAATTTCTTTTTCTACAAAGAGGGGAAATGTTGTGTCCTGTTATATTGTTTAGGCTACACATTATTTGAATGCATGCACTACTGTTTTGCACCACATGGTGTCACTGTGGAAGCCTGCCTGTAGGGTTTCTATGAGATGAAGTGAAGAAGTGGGTAGAGAGGAGGCGACAGAGACGGCATGCGATGATGTGAAGTAATGCAATACAAAAAAAACAAAGATTTGTCGATTGAAATAGAATCCATGTTTAAAGTCTCTTCATTCTAACTGACCGCCTTTACAATATACAGTATACATGTATTTTCATATATAAATATATATATACATCCATATATACATATACTGTATATACATATACATACATACATATACAGTATATACATATATACATATACATACATATATACATATACAGTATGTATATATATATATATATATATATATATATATATATATATATATATATATACACACATACATACGTACATATATATACATATATACGTACATATATACATATACAGTGGGTACGGAAAGTATTCAGACCTCTTTAAATTTCTCACTCTTTGTTTCATTGCAGCCATTTGCTAAAATCAAAAAAGTTCATTTTATTTGTCATTAATGTACACTCAGCACCCCATCTTGACAGAAAAAAACAGAAATGTAGAAATTTATGAAAATTTATTTAAAAAGAAAAACTGAAATATCACATGGTCATAAGTATTCAGACCCTTTGCCCAGTATTGAGTAGTAGCACCCTTTTGATCCAGTACAGCCTTGAGTCTTCTTGGGAATGATGCAACAAGTTTTTCACACCTGGATTTGGGGATCCTCTGCCATTCTTCCTTGCAGATCCTCTCCAGTTCCATCAGGTTGGATGGTGAATGTTGGTGGACAGCCATTTTCAGGTCTCTCCAGAGATGCTCAATTGGGTTTAGGTCAGGGCTGTGGCTGGGCCAGTCAAGAATGGTCACAGAGTTGTTCCAAAGCCACTCCTTTGTTATTTTAGCTGTGTGCTTCGGGTCATTGTCTTGTTGGAAGGTGAACCTTCGGCCCAGTCTGAGGTCCTGAGCACTCCAGAAGAGGTTTTCTTCCAGGATATCTCTGTACTTGGCTGCATTCATCTTTCTTCAATTGCAACCAGTTGACGTGTCCCTGCAGCTGAAAAACACCCCCATAGCATGATGCTGCCACCACCATGTTTCACTGTTGGGATTGTATTGGGCAGGTGATGAGCAGTGCCTGGTTTTCTCCACACATACCGCTTAGAATTAATGCCAAAAAGTTCAATCTTTGTCTCATCAGATCAGAGAACCCTGTTTATCATAGTCTGGGAGTCCTTCGGTTGTTTTTGGCAAACTCTATGCGGGCTTTCATGTGCACTGAGGAGAGGCTTCCGTCGGGCCACTCTGCCATAAAGCCCTGACTGGTGGAGGGCTGCAGTGATAGTTGACTTTGTGGAACTTTCTCCCATCTCCCTACTGCATCTCTGGAGCTCAGCCACAATGATCTTTGGGTTCTTCTTTACCTCTCTCACCAGGGCTCTTCTCCCACGATTGCTCAGTTGGGCTGGACAGCCAGGTTTAGGAAGTGTTCTGGTCATTCCAAACTTCTTCCATTTGAGGATTATGGAGGCCACTGTGCTCTTAGGAACTTTGAGTGCTGCAGCAATTCTTTTGTAACCTTGACCGGATCTGTGCCTTGCCATAATTCTGTCTCTGAGTTCTTTGGGCAGTTCTTTCGACCTCATGATTCTCATTTGCTTTGACATGCATTGTGAGCTGTAA
>JABVMC010000034.1:0-135000 GCA_013358685.1 Antennarius maculatus | reverse complement strand
ACCAGAGGAGTGAAGGAGTCGTCAACAACACACTGCAGCATTCCACCCATATATACACACACACACACACACACACACACACACACACACACACACACACACACACACACACACACACACACACACACATAAATGTACCGGGTGGGGGGTTCATGCTCCCCGGTTTTCTGGGGGTCTCCGTCGGGAATTTCATGTTGCTCCTCCCGGTCTCCGGTCCCCGGTCCCCGGATGTCTGTGAGGGTCTTCAGTCACTGCGGCTCGGTTCCGCCGCCTCTACCGGGGAGAGGAAGCAGCGCGTCGGTGCGGGGGGGCTCCGGTCTGTCACATCCCGCGGCTCCACGCATCAGCCCGCAACGCTTCTGTCCGCCGCGCAGACTACATGATGGGGGGCTGTGTGCTCCGGACCGTCACAGGTGGAGGTGCGTCCTGTGTGCTGATGGGGGGGGGGTCCACTCTGCGCTGCGCCAGCCTGACGGCAGCTGCGCGTCACAGCGATGACGTCAGTCCTGAGGAAAGAAAACGGGACGGTCCCTTTAGTCACGTGGCGACAGAATTTAAAGTAGAATCAGGTGTCTGTTGTTTAGACGTGAGCTTTTCCTCTGGGGGGGGCAGACACATGTGACTGATAAGGTCCGGATGAAGACCCGGTTTGTGACGCAGGACTCCTGACAGACGATGAGCTGCCCTGCAGCACAAGCCCCTCACCTGACCATCTGCCCCCCCCCCCCCAGGTGTTCCTCTGCAGAGGAACCAGACAGCAGGTTTCCATCTGGACCAGGAGCCTGTGGACATCCTGAGGAGATCTTCATCCATCAGAGCAGCTGTTTGTCATCAGGGGGGTTTAATGTGTCCCCCAGTGACCAGCTGGTTCTGGTACCCCCACCTCCTTCAGGTGAGGGGCAGAATCACACAACAGGCATCAAAGATAACATCATGAGAAACTGTGTTTTTACCTATAAAACATTTAAAGATCATGTACGGAAATAACCTACTGGTCATTACTGAACCAAGATGGAGGTCTGGGTGACCCCCCTGGACCTCTGAAGGTCCCATGAAGGTCATCCTACAGAAGCAAAAAGGAACCAGCATTATCTCCCCATCTCTGTGTTGGTGCTCTGCTGTGCTAGGGTGTGGCAGGAGGCGGGGCCAAAGTCGTGGGCGGAGCCTCATCTCCACACCTGTGGTTCCTCTCAACACCTGGACCTGATCACTGTGATTAGCTTGAGGCTTTTTAAGTCGGGTTCTGTTCTGGTTCTGGGTCAGATTGTTGTGTTTCCTTGATTTTTGCCTGAATAAACACCAAATGAAAACCGTCCTGTTTGGGTCCCAATCCTGCTTGTGACAAAATGTCTGGCCCTCTCACTATTCTGTTGAGCCAATCGTGTGATGGTACCATCTTTGTTGGAGTGAGTCATTTACAGTACCTTGCGAAAGTATCCCCCCCCCCCCTTTTTGACATTTTGCCACATTTCAGGCTTCAAACTTCCATCCATCCATCCATCCATCCATCCATCCATCCATCTTCCTCCGCTTATCCGGGGTCGGGTTGCGGGGGCAGCAGCTTAAGCAGGGAAGCCCAGACTTCCCTCTCCCTAGCCACTTCGTCCAGCTCCTCCGGGAGAATCCCAAGGCGTTCCCAGGCCAGCCGGGAGACATAGTGTCTCCAGCGTGTCCTGGGTCGTCCCTGGGGCCTCCTCCCAGTAGGACGTGCCCGGAACACCTCACCAGGGAGGCGTCCAGGAGGCATTCTGACCAGATGGCCGAGCCACCAGTCGAGCAGCGGCTTGACTCTGAGTCCCTCCCGGATGACCGAACTTCTCACCCTATCTCTAAGGGAGAGCCCAGACACCCTATGGAGGAAACTCATTTCGGCCGCTTGTATCTGGGATCTCGTTCTTTCGGTCACGACCCACAGCTCGTGACCATAGGTGAGGGCAGGAACGTAGATCAACCGGTAAATCGAGAGCTTTGCCTTTCGGCTCAGCTCCTTCTTCACCACGACGGACCGATACAGAGTCCGCATCACTGCAGACGCTGCACCGATCCGCCTGTCGATCTCCCGTTCCAGCGTACCCTCACTCGTGAACGAGACCCCGAGATACTTGAAGTCCTCCACTTGGGGCAGGATCTCATCCCCAACCCGGAGAGGGCACTCCACCCTTTTCTGACTGAGGACCATGGTCTCAGATTTGGAGGTGCTAATTCTCATCCCAACCGCTTCACACTCGGCTGCGAACCGCTCCAGTGAGAGTTGGAGATCACGGCTTGATGAAGCCAACAGCACCACGTCATCTGCAAAAAGCAGAGACGCAATACTGAGGCCACCAAACCGGACACCCTCAACGCCTCGGCTGCGCCTAGAAATTCTGTCCATAAAAGTTATGAACAGAATCGGTGACAAAGGCCAGCCTTGGCAGAGTCCAACCCTCACTGGAAACGAATCCGACTTACTGCCGGCAATGCGGACCAAACTCTGACATCGGTCGTACAGGGACCGAACAGCCCTTATCAAGGGGTTCGGTACCCCATACTCCCGAAGCACCCCCCACAGAACCCCCCAAGGAACACGGTCGAATACCTTCTCCAAGTCCATAAAACACATGTAGACTGGTTGGGTGAACTCCCATGCCCCCTCGAGGACCCTGCGGAGGGTGTAGAGCTGGTCCACTGTTCCACGACCAGGACAAAAACCACACTGCTCCTCCTGAATCCGAGATTCGACTTCCCGATGGACCCTCCTCTCCAGAACCCCTGAATAGACCTTGCCAGCCTCCCTGGTAAACTTTAAGATAACAAACTGAAAATATGTTTCAAGAATCAACAACATGTGAGAATCGTGAAGTGGAACCAAATTTATTCAACATTTTATGTTGTGTTTACAGATAAAAAACTGAAAAGTAGGATGTGTGAAAGTATTAGCCCCCTGTTCTCTCAGCTCAGCCAAACGACTCCAGAAGTCCCCTGATGACTTCTGAATGATCCATGTTGACCTACATGACAACAATGACAAACAGAGTAACCTGTGAGTCATTTGTATATCCTACTAATTCCATCTTTCATTCTGTCCTGTTTGATGAATATATCCCATCAACAGCCTCGTACCAAATTCACTGGAAGCCTTCCAGAGGGTACTCTATGCAGTTTATTACATTTTGACTTTTGACTGAGCAGAAAAATGGGAATGCATCCTGTTTAATTTAGAAGAGAACACAAGATGATGAGAAGTTTTACTTTTTCTTCTCTTATGGAAGAAAAAAGAACAAAAACAATCCCTCAGATTATTCGTTAAAAATACCAATTCAGTGCTGAAAAAGTTCCAACACGGATGACACCCGACATCATCACCACCATCACCATCATCATCATCACCCTCATCACTATCACCATCATCATCACCATCATCACCATCACCATCATCATCATCATCACCATCATCACCATCACCATCACCATAACCATCATCATCATCATCATCATCATCATCATCATCATCATCATCACCCTCATCACCATCATCATCACCATCATCACTATCACCATCATCATCATCATCATCATCATCATCATCACCCTCATCATCATCATCATCATCACCATCATCATCCTCCTCCAGGAAAAGAGATATGGACCGTCTGAACAAACTCATCCACAGAGCGGGCTCAGTGGTCGGACTGAGCCTGGTCTCTGTGGAGACAGTTCTGGAGAGCAGGACCATGTCTAAAGTCAGGGCTATCATGAACAACACCAGCCCCCCCCCGCACACCACCTTCTCCCAGCAGAGAAGCACCTTCAGCGGCAGACTGCTGTCACACAGCGCCTCCAGAGAGGCTGAGGTCCTCGTTCGCGCCCCGTGCCATCAGGGGGTACAATGACTCTCTGAGGAGGAGCGGGGGGGAGGTGGTGAGGTCATCACGTGGTTGAATGGAGGGGGTGAGATGGGATGTCAGCCTGTGCTGCAGTGTAGGGGGGCCAAGGTGTTGTGATGTTGTGATATTAAATAGTGACGCTTTATATTTTTGACCATTGTGAGATAGATATTAGATAGATATTAGATAGATATTAGATGTTGTGATGTGAGATAGTGACGCCTTACATTGTAAGAAGGGTGTACCTTACCCACCATGTGGGCCTCCTGCTAATTTTCACTTGCACTTTTTATTTTTATTTGTGTTATTTTATTTAATTTCATACTGTTTATATTTTAGTGATAATTTAGTGTATGTCCTGTTAATGCTACATGTGTCTGCTAGTGTAGTGTATGTCTTGTGTTATGTTCTTTGATGTCAGTGTTTCTTTTTTTTAATCCAGTATTTATATCTATCTATCTATCTATCTATCTATCTATCTATCTATCTATCTATCTATCTATCTATCTATCTATCTATCTATCTATCTATCTATCTATCTATCTATCTATCTATCTATCTATCTATCTATCTATCTACAGTGCACAGCAATAATGAGTACACCCTCTTTGAAAAGTAACATTTCATACAATATGACAAGGAACACAAACATATTTCCAAAATGTCCATAGACTAAGTTAAACACAGGATCTGTTGAGCTTTTGAACTTAAAACTAAGGTTAATAATATAACTTAAGTTTTTTTTTTAACGTTTTAGTAAAATTAGTGTGCAGAAATGAGTACACCCCACAAGAAACACAACTACATTTAGCACTTTGTATGGCCTCCATTACTTGCAATGACAGCCCCAAGTCTCCTTGGCATGGAGTGCACAAGTTGACAACATTTGGCCACATCAGTCTTTCTCCATTCTTCAAGGATGACCTCTTTTAGAGCCTGGATGTTGGATGGAGAGTGATGCTCAACCAGCCTCTTCCGTATTCCCCAAAGATGCTCTATAGGGTTCAGATCAGGTGACATACTGGACCATGGAATCACTCTTACCCTGTTCCTCTTGAGAAAGTCAGCAGTGGCCTTAGATGTGTGTTTTGGGTCACTGTCATGTTGAAAACTGGCACGACAACCAACGGCCCGAAGTGATGGAAGCATCTTAGCCTTCAGTGTAGAGCAGTACATTTGAGAATTCATGATGCCATCATTGTAATGCAGTTCTCCAACACCCGTAGAACTCATGCAACCCCACAAAAGAACACTACCCCCTCCATGTTTCACAGTGGACACCATGCACTTTTCCTTGTACTCCTCACCCTTGCAACGCCAGACCATTTTGAAGCCATCAATTCCAAAAAGATTGATTTTGGTCTCATCACTCCAGAGTATAGAGTCCCAGTAGCCTTCATCCTTTTCAGCATGGGCCCTGGCAAACTCTAGGTGGGCTTTTTTGTGACTTGGCTTTAGGAGAGGCTTCCTTCGGGGATGACACCCATGCATGCAATTCCGCTGCACTGTATGGTGTATTGTGTCACGTGATACAATCACTCCAATTTCAGCCTGTATCTCCTTAGCCAACTGTTGTGCATTTACACGCCGATTTTCCTCAACTTTTCTCATCACAAGACACTCCTGCCTGGGTGTTAATTTTCTTGGCCGGCCTGTACGTCTCTGTACTTTGGTTGCAGTTCCGTCTCTCTTTAATCTTTGGATCCCTTTTGGGACCGTGTTCTTACTAATAGGTAAGGCTTTACTTATCTCCTGTAGCCCTCACCTCTCATGTGTAAAGCAATAATCTGCTTTCTCAGATCCAGAGACATTTCCTTGCCACGTGGTGCCATTGCTGACAGCAGGAAATGGGAAAGGGCGGTTTGCTTTAGGTAACAGCCTTTTGTAGCCAATTGCCGAATTAACACAGTGTAATGAGTATCTAGACTCACCTGTAGTTCATTATTTGTTCAGGTCCACATTGGGAGCCTAAAAGGTTGCTTTACTCAGAGACCTTCAGTGGGGTGTACTCATTTCTGCACACTAATTTTACTAAAACAGACAAAAACAACTTAAGTTATATTATTAACCTTAGTTTTAAGTTCAAAAGCTCAACAGAGCCTGTGTTTAACTTAGTGTGTGAACATTTTGGAAATATATGTTTGTGTTCCTTGTCATATTGTATGAAACGTTACTTTTCAAAGAGGGTGTACTCATTATTTCTGTGCACTCTATCTATCTATCTGTCTGTCTGTCTGTCTGTCTGTCTGTCTGTCTGTCTATCTATCTATCTATCTATCTATCTATCTATCTTGTTATCCTTTAGTAACAGGTGTCAGTGAGGGGTGGGGTTGGGTGTGGCTCTCACTGCTCAGTCCATTGATGACTGTCCTCCTGCTCCTCTGGACATGTCAGTAATTTGTTGATCCATACTGGTCAAACACCCAGTGATGTGAAAATGGCAGAGGCAATATCTGTGATTGCTCAGGATGGACCTGTGTCCATCCTTAGCAAAATTTACTAAATGGAGTGTTAACAAACATTTAAATTAGAAACATTTTTTCTAATTTAGTATAACCTTCTATATGAATTCCAAACAGGATTTAATGTATTTTTATTTCAATGTATTTACTAATGCATTTATGTCTCATATTATGATCATAATAAATAGAGATAAAGTTAACAACAATATGGTGGTCATGCTGGATCTTCAAATTTTTTTGCAAAATCACAAATTTCAGCTATCCAAATTATAATCCAGTAATCCCTCGCTTATTTGTGCTTGAAGATGCACGGCTTCACTATATCACAGATTTTTTAGTAGGTAGTCACATGATACTGTACGCGCATGCTATTGGCTGACAGCATCCGCGTGTGAGCTGTGTTCTCATGGTTCCTCCTGCAACTTAGCTTTAATACAAAAGTGCTTTCAACAGTCTATCAGAGTGTTTTAAAGGTATTACAGATAGAAGGTGGTTTAATATCAGTGTGTTCAGAAACATTTACATTACCATAATAAATAATAAACAAGGCAGTCACAGACTGCAACATTGCGCGACACCCCTGAATTAAAAATTTTACCCTGACCTACTAGAATAGTCAAAGATCAAAGCTGCTGTTGTATATCAAAGCACTAGCTTTGATCTATGGTCTGCTGTTATAGATCAAAGCTAGTGCTTTGATCTATGGTCTTACTCACACCAGCTTTCTACCTGGTCTTTCTATCTTATCCGGTTCCTGAGTGTACAAAAGTTTAAATCTGACCTTGACCTAGTTTTGTCAAGGTCAAGGTCATCATCTCATCTTCATCCCCTTTGCTGCCTGAGTAATGTGCTTTTTGTTTCATCTTTCTATCTGCAACGGTTGTGAAGATATTTGGTGGACGAACGGATGAACACACCAACACTAACATTACAACACATCACCGCTCTGAAGCGGGCCGGAATAGTAATAATAACAAATAGTGTGTTGCTATATATTCAGAGTGATCAATGCAACTAAATTGTTTCTGGAGGTGGTTGGAAGCTGGAGAGCTTCACTGTAACTGGATCAAGCGTTATTTAGAGACGACCTTGTGTTTACTCAGGAAATGTTCCAAAAGATTCAAATCGTTATACAGAAACACAAGGAATTTTAGAATGTACTGGTGACTGCTGTGATTCAGACTAACTGCAAATTCAAAATGTTTAAATACTTTAATGTCAGTATTTTCTTGTGTATTACGTTTTGACTTTGTATTTACAATAGAGGACCACATTGGAAAAAGGTGTTTTATGTGATATTTGTAATTTTCTCAAAACAAATTGTTAACAGTCAATTCATTACACAATGATTGAACAATCAGCCAATGGATAGAAAGAAGCACCAACTGTAAGTAAGACAGGTACAGACAGACAGACAGTAAGACAGACAGACAGTCAGACAGACAGACAGAGTCAGACAGACAGAGAGACAGACAAAGAGACAGAGTCAGACAGACAGTCAGAGTCAGACAGACAGTCAGACAGAGAGACAGAGTCAGACAGACAGAGAGACAGAGTCAGACAGACAGAGAGACAGTCAGTCAGACAGAGAGACAGACAGACAGTCAGGTAGAGGCAGACAGACAGACAGACAGTCAGAGAGACAGAGTCAGGTAGAGGCAGACAGACAGACAGACAGACTGTCAGAGAGACAGACAGACAGTCAGGTAGAGACAGACAGACAGACAGACAGACAGTCAGAGAGACAGACAGACAGTCAGAGAGACAGACAGACAGTCAGGTAGAGACAGACAGACAGACAGACAGACAGTCAGAGAGACAGACAGACAGTCAGGTAGAGGCAGACAGACAGACAGACAGACAGACAGACTGTCAGAGAGACAGACAGACAGTCAGGTAGAGACAGACAGACAGACAGACAGACAGACAGACAGACAGTCAGAGAGACAGACAGACAGTCAGGTAGAGACAGACAGACAGACAGACAGACAGACAGTCAGAGAGACAGACAGACAGTCAGGTAGAGACAGACAGACAGACAGACAGTCAGAGACAGACAGACAGTCAGGTAGAGGCAGACAGACAGACAGACAGACAGACAGACAGTCAGAGAGACAGACAGACAGTCAGAGAGACAGACAGACAGTCAGGTAGAGACAGACAGACAGACAGACAGTCAGAGACAGACAGACAGTCAGGTAGAGGCAGACAGACAGACAGACAGACAGACAGACAGTCAGAGAGACAGACAGACAGTCAGAGAGACAGACAGACAGTCAGGTAGAGGCAGACAGACAGACAGACAGACAGACAGTCAGAGAGACAGACAGACAGTCAGGTAGAGGCAGACAGACAGACAGACAGACAGACAGACAGACAGACAGACAGTCAGAGAGACAGACAGACAGTCAGGTAGAGACAGACAGACAGACAGACCGGGCATCGCCCCGCGGCTCGTGCTGTTCCGTAGTGACGCGTGCCTTTCCCAGCATTCAGTGCGGCATGATGGCGGACGGTCGGGAGAAAGCCCTTCAGGACTACAGGAAGAAGCTGCTGGAGCACAAGGAGGTGGACGGACGGCTGAAGGAACGTGAGTGAGGGTGAAGGAGGTTCTCTGCGCGGGGGGGTCCTGTTCGGTACAGCGGCTCCAGACGGCAGCAGGTACCTGTTTAGCTGCAGCTACCGCTAGCTGCTAGTTACCGCTAGCTAATGCTAGCCGCTAGCTGCTGCTGTGTCATGCCGTTAGCATCCCCATTGAACTGAACGAAGCAGACCGGTTAGCCTAGCCTGGATAGCATGCTAACAGAGACACCAACCTCTGTTGTTCTTTACGGTCAGTTAAACTAGTTAACGGGTTAAAGTGTCAATACTAGTTAAACTAGTTTAAGTAGTTAAAGTAGTTAACACGTCTGCAGCGGGTCTGACGGGTTAGCCGTGACTAACGTTACGGGGATGAAGCTTCCTGTTAGCGGACTGGAGCTACAGCCACCCGGTGACGTCACCACAACAGACCGACTGAGGAATTGATTTAATTTTTAAATTTTTAAAATTTTAATTGTAATTGTCGTTTGTGTTCCAGTGAGAGAGCAGCTGAGAGAACAAACCAAACAGTACGAGAAGTCAGAGAATGACCTGAAGGCTCTGCAGAGTGTGGGACAGGTAACAGCTGTCATTTACTAGATCATTACATCTAAACCTGTGGTCATCATTACATCTAAACCTGTGGTCATCATTACATCTAAACCTGTGGTCATCATTACATCTAAACCTGTGGTCATCATTACATCTAAACCTGTGGTCATCATTACATCTAAACCTGTGGTCATCATTACATCTAAACCTGTGGTCATCATTACATCTAAACCTGTGGTCATCATTACATCTAAACCTGTGGTCATCATTACATCTAAACCTGTGGTCATCATTACATCTAAACCTGTGGTCATCATTACATCTAAACCTGTGGTCGTCATTAACAGTTCTGTAGGTAAACTCATTACAGGTAGTCACTGACAAACGCATGTAGTTCACAGCTCAGACTAAAGCTACAGGTTAGAGGAAGAAGTATCCTTTAACCATCCTTGTAAAGAAACAGTTTAATTCCACTATAAATATATATATAAATATATACAGTCCAGGCCAGAAGTTTGGACACACCTTCTCACTCAACACATTTTCTTTATTTTCATAACTATTTACATTGTGGATTCTCATTGAAGGCATTCAAACTGAATGAACACATGTGGAGTTAACAAAGGAAGGTAGAAATAACTGAAAAAATGTTTTATATTCTAGTTTCTTCAGAATATCCACCCTTTGCTCTGATTACTGCTTTGCTCACTCTTGATATTCTGTCCATGAGTTTGAAGAGGAGGTCACCTGATGGACACTGGGTTTGGTTGTTGCTGCAGCAACAGGCTGAGCAGCTTCTGCTTCAGCGGAGGTGGAGAACATGGTCCACTCTGACTCAATGTCCCCAGCCCCCCCTGCGTCTGGCAGAAGCTCTCCCGGAGGTGGGAGTTGAAGACCTCACTGACGTTCCCAACAGACTCTCACAACGTGTTTGGGCCTGCCGAGTCTGTCCGGCCCCCTGCTGGGACAGGAGATCTATCTCACCACCAGGGGGCGATCTGCTGACAGCTCTGCCCCTCTCTTCACCCGAGTGTCCAGCACACACAGTCGGAGGTCTGATGACATTACACTGAGTGTCATTGGGTGTCCTGGTGCCATGTGCACTCACAGACACCCCTCTGCTCAAACACGTGTTAGTGGTGAACAAACTATGAACAGCACAGAAGTCCAATCACACCACTCGTGTTCAGATCAAGGAAGTCATTTTATCCCAAACACCCCCTCCCCCGTACAGGTCTCACTGTCACTGCTCACATGAGCTCCAAGATCCTTAGAAGAACAGTGGAGCCCCCAGTCAGAGAAGTACCCAGTATTCAGTACCCCTCCAGTACCCCTCAAGGGTACAGCGAGGGGTATGTGGAGGCACTGGAGGGGTACTCTGTGTTTTGCCAGGGTTACACTGTTTTTACACCCCTGTGGTGTTGATGTGCAGTGAGGACTTAAACATGCAATGTGAGTGAGATCTGTCTCAATGCTGATTCAGCAACCCCCATTCAGATCCCCCCTACCTAAACCTGGACCCTGTTCATGTGAAAGGGATGATGTGTGTTGTCCTGTAGTGCCGTTTATTGTAATTGTAACGTGTTAAATGTGGGTGTACATGGGGACAACTAGATTATTTCACTATGTCTTTACTAATGAGTATATTTGTGTATTTTCTGCAGATTGTTGGAGAAGTGCTCAAGCAGCTAACTGAGGAGAAATGTAAGTTGATTGGCTGATATGTGACGTGTGTCAACAGAACAACAACAGAACAGCTGCAGCAGACGTCCACAGATTAGATTTGAAGGCCCGTGCAGCTGGTGTGGACGTCATGTTCTGTTCTGAAGATGGCCCAGTGGTCACGATTTGAGATCTTTGAAACCATCCAGTACATAAAACACTGCAGTGTAAGAAATATGTCAACAATGAAGGAGGACGATGTGTCTCCTGATGTGATCCTGTCACTACACTGGAGGCAGGTACGACCAGGGCCAGTATTCCCAGAATGCCTCTCCAGCATGAGAAATACGATGTCTGGCAGATAAATACCGGTACCGGTCCGTGGCCCGGGACCACTGTGTTAGAGGATAACTACTGTGGGAAGTGTTTCCATCTGTGGTGAGCAGCTCCTCCGTTTCAGTTGGTACGACTGGAGTTCACTGTTCAGCTCACGTTGGTGATGATGTAGAAAGTTCAGTCAGCTTCATGTGTTTCTCTTACTGGGTTACCGGATCAAACAATCGCCTGTAAATAGCGCTTTCATGATGAATACTAGTGTGATGCTAGCGTGTGTGTGCTGTAGCCTGGATGAATGAAGTTTTGTCTTTGTGGTAGCATCAATATAATTTAAAAATCTCTATCCAGTCGAGACAATACAATGAATTAATGAAGTGTATTTACAGTGCACAGCAATAATAATAATAATAATAATAATAATAATAATAACCTTTATTGTCCCACAGTGGGGAAATTTGTGAGTACACCCTCTTTGAAAAGTAACATTTCATACAATATGACAAGGAACACAAACATATATTTCCAAAATGTTCACACACTAAGTTAAACACAGGCTCTATTGAGCTTTTGAACTTAAAACTAAGGTTAATAATATAACTTAAGTTGTTTTTGTCCGTTTTAGTAAAATTAGTGTGCAGAAATGAGTACACCCCACTGAAGGTCTCTGAGTAAAGCAACCTTTTAGGCTCCCAATGTGGACCTGAACAAATAATGAACTACAGGTGAGTCTAGATACTCATTACACTGTGTTAATTCAGCAATTGGCTACAAAAGGCTGTTACCTAAAGCAAACCGCCCTTTCCCATTTCCTGCTGTCAGCAATGGCACCACGTGGCAAGGAAATGTCTCTGGATCTGAGAAAGCAGATTATTGCTTTACACATGAGAGGTGAGGGCTACAGGAGATAAGTAAAGCCTTACCTATTAGTAAGAACACGGTCACAAAAGGGATCCAAAGATTAAAGAGAGACGGAACTGCAACCAAAGTACAGAGACGTACAGGCCGGCCAAGAAAATTAACACCCAGGCAGGAGTGTCTTGTGATGAGAAAAGTTGAGGAAAATCGGCGTGTAAATGCACAACAGTTGGCTAAGGAGGTACAGGCTGAAATTGGAGTGATTGTATCACGTGACACAATACACCATACAGTGCAGCGGAATTGCATGCATGGGTGTCATCCCCGAAGGAAGCCTCTCCTAAAGCCAAGTCACAAAAAAGCCCACCTAGAGTTTGCCAGGGCCCATGCTGAAAAGGATGAAGGCTACTGGGACTCTATACTCTGGAGTGATGAGACCAAAATCAATCTTTTTGGAATTGATGGCTTCAAAATGGTCTGGCGTTGCAAGGGTGAGGAGTACAAGGAAAAGTGCATGGTGTCCACTGTGAAACATGGAGGGGGTAGTGTTCTTTTGTGGGGTTGCATGAGTTCTACGGGTGTTGGAGAACTGCATTACAATGATGGCATCATGAATTCTCAAATGTACTGCTCTACACTGAAGGCTAAGATGCTTCCATCACTTCGGGCCGTTGGTTGTCGTGCCAGTTTTCAACATGACAGTGACCCAAAACACACATCTAAGGCCACTGCTGACTTTCTCAAGAGGAACAGGGTAAGAGTGATTCCATGGTCCAGTATGTCACCTGATCTGAACCCTATAGAGCATCTTTGGGGAATACGGAAGAGGCTGGTTGAGCATCACTCTCCATCCAACATCCAGGCTCTAAAAGAGGTCATCCTTGAAGAATGGAGAAAGACTGATGTGGCCAAATGTTGTCAACTTGTGCACTCCATGCCAAGGAGACTTGGGGCTGTCATTGCAAGTAATGGAGGCCATACAAAGTACTAAATGTAGTTGTGTTTCTTGTGGGGTGTACTCATTTCTGCACACTAATTTTACTAAAACGTTAAAAAAAAAACTTAAGTTATATTATTAACCTTAGTTTTAAGTTCAAAAGCTCAACAGATCCTGTGTTTAACTTAGTCTGTGATCATTTTGGAAATATATGTTTGTGTTCCTTGTCATATTGTATGAAATGTTACTTTTCAAAGAGGGTGTACTCATTATTGCTGTGCACTGTATTGTACAAAATAACTGTGACCTATTAATACTTACACTTCATGCACACAGTCCGTGTTTCACTGCTGGACTTCCATCTTTCTGGGTAAAACAATCTGGGAGAAAATGTAGCCTCAGGAGGACCAGAAAATATTTCTTCTGAAAATTAAGATATTAAAAATATTACTGATAATATGGAATGTCAGGTAAGTGATGTCAGGCTATTTTTCAGAGATTTATTTGCACAAGTAAGATTAATAAAGATTAATTGAAAGACTTTACAAATGGTATTAAAAGTCAAGTAAGAGAAATCAGGCATTAACAACTAATAATCTAGTGCAATTAAGTAACAATTGAGATTAGTAAATATAGATTAAGAATAAATTGTTTTTTATTATGAAATATCAAAAGCCCCTACATAAAGCAGGATGTATTTGTATTCCACAATACAATGATTTGGACGCAGGACTAGCCGTGTAAATAATGTATAAATAACTGTAGCAGCAACTAAAGAAGGCAGGCTCTGTTGAGCCTCACTGATGGTTCTGCTCCACACGGGTTTCTGCAGTTGTCCCTTTGGTCAATCTGCTTTACTGTGGAATTCTGTTTGTTGTTCACATTAATTGACCACTTCATTCTATTTAACAGACGAGTGCTGTATTTCTCAAAAACATCTGCTCCTTCTGTGTATTGTGGCCACACTTTAGAAAAGTTAAAAAATGGTACAGTATTGCTAAAAACAGTTTGACTATTTAACAATTGTATTTGTGCTATGCAGAACACAGTAACACAACGTCCAATCAGAGGTTTGCAGTGTGTCATGTGACCGTCCTACAGTTAGTCTGTCCACAAACACCAGGAGCGCTGGAAGCTTCACAGGGAATAAACGACCTGACAGTCAGAACTGTTGAACTGTGTTTGAGTCACTATCTCTTTCTGTTTGCTCCAGTCATTGTGAAGGCTACCAACGGCCCGCGGTATGTGGTCGGGTGTCGCAGACAGGTAGGACCTGAACACCTACTCATGCATTAAAATGTATTGATGTCATAATGACACGTTAAGGGCTGGTTGGGTGCCATGTGGCCTGTCAGAGGGTCTTTAAACAGACTCATTGAGTTTTCTTCTAGTAACTGGGAAGTGGGTGGAACCAAAGCAATGCATAATGATGACTCGGGTAGCTAGCCAATGCCAACCCCAGCCTTCAACACCATGACGATGCATTTGCACACCTCAAGTCATAGCTGGAGTACAACCATGTATGTCCAGTAGCATTCTACTGGACACGGGGAGGTAGTCTGATAGGATTGCAATAATACAGCCTGTGTTTGTGATTAGTGACTGTTTTCTCTATAGATTTAGAAATAGAGGATGAGGTACATAAACAAGAAAAAGTATGTGAACGTTTTGGAACTGAATGGTTTTCTACATTAAGTAGGATTTGATTTGAATCCAAGTCCAGGCTGTTAAGAAATGTCCTGTGACTAAAAAACACAAAAACAGTCAGATTTGTGATGTCTTTGCTTTCATAGTATTAGTGTTAATGACCTCAGAAAATCTGAGTCAGGTTAGCATACTTTTTTATATAGGGGCAGTTTAGTCCAGGGTTGTTATGAGGATTACTGCAGTAATGGTTTAGGGTGAAAGTGTTTACGGATGGGATACACACTTTAAAACTTCCTAAAATGATGTAGGCTAAGAATGTGCAGAGAATGACGCCTATTGTCTAATATTTATCCAGTTGGACAAATCACAGCTGAAGCCAGGAACCAGAGTGGCTTTGGATATGACGACACTCACTATCATGAGGTGAGGTGGATATAGTATTGGGGTGTATGGAGGGCAGACCACCCACACAGTTCAGTGTGTACTCAGCATGTGATGGTTCACCTTTCACAGGTACCTGCCCAGGGAGGTGGACCCTCTGGTTTACAACATGTCCCATGAAGACCCAGGAAGTGTCTCCTACTCTGAGATTGGAGGCTTGTCAGAACAGATTCGTGAGCTGAGAGAGGTAACGACAGAGCTCCACCAATTAACACTGAAATTATTGAAGCAATGTCCCCAACAGTGAGGGGGGAGAGAGGAGGAACATTTGGGGGAGTCAGAAGAGAGAACACATTTGGGGGGAGTCGATAGAGGTTCAAAGTCCTTTTTTCAGACTAAAGTAAATTTCTTGTGTCATGTAAAACGGAGGTCCCAGAGCCTTGGAGGAAGAGAAATAGAATCCATTTGGGACAGCAGCCAATCAGCATCATGAGTGGGGAAGCATCCCACTAATCACCTCCGGGTCCTGTCACACACCTGTTAGCATACAGACACCCAACAGAAAGACGGCACACGATGAGAACATGGGTCAGTGTTGGTCTGAGTCTCCAGGTCATCCATGGTGTTAGTCCAGAGTCAGTACGCCCGCTCAGCAGGAGATTCTAGAGCATTCCTGTCCGCTGACAGGTTCTATGGAGATGTTGACCACACTGGGGGTCACTCTTGTAGCCAAGAACAGGAAACTGAATCTACAGTTCACACATGCTACACACATGTTCACACGCTCACCAGAATTAGACAACAGAATTGAGAAGAAGAATTTCCTTTCAGTGTGAATAGAGCCAGGTGTTGGTTTCAGCATCATGAAAACATGGACCTATGGTTTGTGGTGGAGTTTTACTCCGGTAGTTAGTTGGTGGTTGGACTTTGGTAACATCCTGAAACCAGATGACGTACCCATGCTGTTGTTGCGTTGCAGGTTATTGAGCTGCCTCTGACCAACCCTGAGCTCTTCCAGAGGGTGGGCATCATCCCCCCCAAAGGATGTCTGCTCTACGGGCCTCCAGGTAAATCCTTCAATCAGTTCAACAGAACCGGTAGGCTACATTCAATCAGTGTTACCGCTGCTGTGTTCCCAGAACTCTATGGTTTACATAATACAGTCATCAATGATATGACAGTGTGGTCTACTTAGGTCATTGTGTTTACTGATGACTGATTTCTTGTCCAACAGGAACAGGGAAGACTCTTCTTGCCAGAGCGGTGGCCAGTCAGCTGGACTGTAACTTTCTCAAGGTGATAGTTGTCTCATGTGTACTGATGGATCGCTGCAGTGCACCAGTCAGCCATGACCTCTGTGTGTGTGTGTGTGTGTGTGTGTGTGTGTGTGTGTGTGTGTGTGTGTGTGTGTGTGTGTGTGTGTGTGTGTGTGTGTGTGTGTGTTACAGGTGGTGTCCAGCTCCATCGTAGACAAATATATCGGAGAGAGTGCCAGACTGATCAGAGAGATGTTCAACTACGCCAGGGACCACCAGCCCTGCATCATCTTCATGGATGAGATCGATGCCATCGGTGAGCGGTTTACAGCTCAGTCTCTCCTGGCAATGAAGTATTTTAGCGTCGGTCGTCATGGACACAGAGGATGTAGTGTGTTGATCTGCTGCCATCCCTGTTGCTGTAGGTGGGCGCCGCTTCTCTGAGGGAACATCAGCAGACAGAGAGATTCAGAGGACTCTGATGGAGGTGAATGACTGGCTGAGGCCCCCACCCACTGTGTTTACTACTGTTGTGTTACATGATGGGTCAGAAGCCAACAACCCCTGAGTACCTTATATTAATGTCATATTTCTGTTGTTTTGGGTGTTGATAAAGCACATGAGGGTATGAACACAGGATGATTTAATGTTGTGCTGCTTGAGCAGACATGACGACAGAAGCATCAGGAGGGACCCTGGTACCCCCCTACAGACACATCTGAGCCATATCTCAAATGACTGTAACAATTAATTCAATACATGTACACACATACACACACATTTATTTATATATGTGTGTGTGTGTGTGTGTGACGTGGAACTGTACACTGATGGGTTCATGGTGGGTCTCTCCGTCACTCTGCCAGCTCACCTATGCACTGCATTGCTTTGGTTTACGTCATGTTTTTCTATCAGTGTTTCTCCGCCCCCTTTGTCAGGATGTCTTGTTTGATTGGTTTATTTGATTAATCAATCACTCAGATGTCTCTTTTGTGTTGTGTTTTGTCTCTTATGCACATCCCTGTGTACAAGTAAATGAACTCAATAAGAAAACTGATGAAACACTTAAATGTGCGATGGGTCTCATCCACTGAGACATGTGTGTGTGTGTGTGTGTGTGTCACAGTGTGTATCACTACTGAGCAGTGTTACTGCTTTGCTGAACTGTCTCTAATGAACAGTGATTGACGGGTCACTTCCTGTCCCTGCAGCTGCTGAACCAGATGGATGGCTTCGACACGCTGCACAGAGTCAAGATGATCATGGCCACTAACAGACCTGACACTCTGGACCCTGCTCTGCTGCGGCCCGGCAGACTGGACCGCAAAATCCGTGAGAACCGGTTCTGTTCCCGTCTGAGGACTCTGTCTCCAGCAAAACATCTCATGTTGTGTTTGTGTTCCAGACATCGAGCTGCCCAATGAACAGGCTCGCCTAGACATCCTGAAGATCCACTCCAGTCCCATCACCAAGCACGGGGAAATA
The DNA here is from genome assembly GCA_013358685.1 of Antennarius maculatus. Taxonomy (NCBI): domain Eukaryota; kingdom Metazoa; phylum Chordata; class Actinopteri; order Lophiiformes; family Antennariidae; genus Antennarius; species Antennarius maculatus. Next base: position 116,981 of record JABVMC010000034.1, on the reverse strand, counting down.
GGTTAGCTTCAGTCATCCTCAGGTCACTACCCCTCCAGGAGGGCACAGGCAGGCTCCAGGTTTCAAGATGTGTGAGGGGCGTGGCCTTTCATGAGGCCATGAAAGGCCACGCCCCTCACATCACTCTGGTCACAAAAGTTGGAGGGGAAGGGAAACGTATGTAGATGTTATAGCGTGTGTTGTATGAACACGTTCATGTTTCCAGCCCGTGTCTCAACATGCAAGCAGCTGTTTGTAGGGTTTGGTGGTCAGAGGGGGTTAGAGTTAGGGGTTAGGGTTATGGGTCAGAGTTGGGGGTTGGGGTTAGGGTTAGAGTTAGGGGTAGAGGTAGGTGTAAGGGTTAGGGATTGGGGTTAGGGTTAGGGGTTAGTTAGGGTTTAGAGTTAGGGGTAGAGTTGGGGTAAGGGTTAGGGGCTGGGGTAAGGGTTAGGGATTGGGGTTAGGGTTAGGGGTTAGTTAGGGTTTAGAGTTAGGGGTAGAGTTAGGGGTAAGGGTTAGGGGTTAGAGTTAGGGTAAGGGTTAGGGGCTGGGGTAAGGGTTAGGGGTTGGGGTTAGGGGTTAGTTAGGGTTTAGAGTTAGGGGTAGAGTTAGGGGTTAGGGTTAGGGGTTAGTTGGGGTTTAGAGTTGGGGTAGAGTTAGGGGTAAGGGTTAGGGGTTAGAGTTAGGGTAAGGGTTAGGGGCTGGGGTTAGGGGTTGGGGTTAGAGTTAGGGTTGGGGTTAGAGTTAGGGGTTAGAGTTAGGGCTGGGGTTACTGCATGATGAAGCTGAACTGGAATGAGGACCATGAAGAGTTGACTGTAGTTACAGCTAACACATCTGCTGCTAGTGCGCCCTCGAGCATCAATACTCGTAACTTCACCTCACCACAGATGTTTGGTAGGCAGTCACGTGATACAGTACTCTCATTCTATTGGCTGACAGCATCCTGAAGTGCGCTACGTTGAGTCTCAGACTTCCGTGAGACACAAGAATACTTTAAACAGTCTATCAGAGTGTGTTAAAGGTAATACAGATAGAAGGTGGTTTAATATCAGTATGGGGGGGGTCAGAAACATTTAAATTACCCTGAATAATAAGATAGTTTGTCGCTCTATCGTGGAATTTGTTAATTGTGTGTGGTTCCTGGAACTCATTAACTGTGAGTAACGAGGATTACTGTAATACATTTAAACACAGTCCTGACTGTCATCACACTGACAAACAGGGACTGGAATGGTTCCATCTTGGTGCTGGGTAGCAGCTGACTATCATAGATGTTTCTGGTTTTTTCCAGACTTTGAGGCCATCGTGAAGCTGTCAGACGGGTTCAATGGAGCTGACCTCAGGAACGTGTGCACAGAAGCAGGTTGGATGTCCGTCCTCAAGACTGGTGTGTTTCTCTCGTGACGAGCCCAGTTCACAGGATGTGTGTGTTCACAGGTCTGTTTGCCATCCGCTCCGATCGGGAGTACGTCACCCAGGAGGACTTCATGAAAGCTGTGAGGAAGGTGGCTGATTCCAAGAAGCTGGAGTCTAAGCTGGATTATAAACCAGTATAAACTGTCGCTCTTGTGTTCTTTACGTCATAGTTGTTTTATACTGAACACACACGGTGTGACAGCAGCTCTTGTTTCCACATGTTACTCTGACTCCTTGTCAAACATTTTGGGATGTTTCTGTATTAAAGTGCTAGTGAACAAACGTGTGTGAACCGGTTCACAACTCTTTTAACTGCTGTCCTCATTGTTTTTTACCCTCTTTGGTTCATGCGCTCCTGCCTCACCATGAACAACAGAGTGAATTCCAGTCCTCCTTCTGAACTTCTCCAACCACCCACGCCATGCCTTAAACTCCTTAAACTTCCTTTAGTTTTAATAACGTGGTGATTGTAGATGCATTACGGCCATATTCTTTGGAGAGATCAACCAAACGCATCCCTTTTTCATGCTTTTCTATTATCTCTTCCTTTGTACGAACAAAAAAACTTTTCCTCTTTTCTCCGTCACTTTCTTGGGGTCCATAGTGAATACTCTAAAAGTTAATATATTTACGCAAAACTATCAGAACACCTCATGGGTCGAGGGCCGAATGACGACACTGCATAGACACCTATCTAGCGCCACACAGAGGTCCCTCTTAGCCAATGGGATGCCAGGATGCTAGGTAACAGCCAATGGCAGAGCAGCTATGAGAATGTTGCATTCAGGAACCTGTGGGAGCTGCGAGTATCAGCCCATACTGTATTTTTACCTTTCGTAACTAGAGGCAATATTTTCCTGCTGAGAAATTTCGTAAGTAGAGACATTGGCAAGTAGAGGTACCACTGTATTTCGTTTACAGGGATATTATCAATTTATGATAAAAAGGGTTGTTTATTGTCTGTTAATGTCTCCATTTTACATAAAACCACTGGCATTATTAACGATTATCGAGCACATGAAGACGGTCTGTGGAGCTAAAGAGGTTGGGAACCGCTGGTTTAGATGGAACCCTCCGTGGGATCATGATGTCATCAATTCTAACATTTAGCATTCAAACATTAAATGTTCACACAATTTACTCACAAACACTCTGAGAACACCTGTGAATGTTGGAGTCACTGCCTGGAGTCACAGTGTGGAGTCAGTGTGAGGGGGAAGGACTCCAGGACAAATGCCCTGCAGATGGGGCAGTGCTGGAAGTGCGACACACAGCTGTCACACACACAGGTGTGTCTGCAGGGCAGTAGCACCCTGTTCACCCTCGCGTTCTGACACACCACACAGTCTCGGCCCCCCCCATCAGACCAGTCCTCTTCATCCTCTTCCTCCGGCTGCTCTGTGCTGGCCTCACGGTGAGCATCACCGGCTTGGGTGCTCTGCTGTGGGTCAGCGAGGTCAGACCCCCCCACGCCGTCCGCCGACATGAAGAGAGGCTGCAGGAGACAGGAGAAGGTTTCAGACCGACATGCTGCCCCATGTTGGGGGGGGGCACTCCTGAGGTGATCAACACATTCAGGTTGTTCTAAACAACTAATGAACACATGAAGAGTTCACTGTTAACATGAGGACTCTGAGCAGAGCTGTGGAGTTTCTTCCAGTCAGATGAAAACATGGTCTCAGGCTGAGATGTGTGTGTGTGTTTTCAGCAGCTGAAACCTACTAATAAACTTTAAAGATGCAACAGAAATTAGTCTGAGATTCACATAAAGTCCAGTTCCTGACTGATATGAGCCCCTTAAACCATCCTAAACCTCTAAGTCAAAGACACACTAAAGCTTTTATTGTCTTCCAGCCAACCATTTATGGAATCTAGAGTTTGTGAGAAACTAGAGCGATGTGCTTGAACATACCTTCAACTCAAACATGTTCCCCTGTGAGGTCAGGAGGTACTGGAAAAGAATCCTTGCAGAAAGCCTGTACTTGACATCAGGAACATGAACAACCACCACACTGGCAACCTGAAACAAGGAGGACAGCAGCAGCTTTTAAACGTGTTGGTGAATTTACACCATCTATTCAAGCAGCCAGAGCCTGAAACCTTGTTTTATCTGTGTTGCTCTGAGCCTCCATTCACACAATCACACGGTCCTCAAGTTAAGTTTGTTTAAGGCAAGGTCAAGTGCATTTTGTTAGTTAAACGGTGAATAATCTGGTGCCAAGTAAGGTCCAAGATACAGGATGTATTGAATACTCAAATTATTCACAGGCCAACTCTTGATAACCCTGAACACAGGAACACAGTCAAACATTATGACATCACAGTTCATCTGAGGATTCCAGTCCAGCTTCAGTCACACACCCCTCAGAGACATCACTAGTGGAGTTCACCATTAAATCACATGAGGGATGCAGTTCTGTGTGTTATCAGAGGTTAAAGACACCACTGAGCATCACACACTACAATAGCTTCAATATTTTTGGGTACTATATAAATACTACTTGGATTTAATGAATCAAACAGGTATTTCCATTGGATAAATGTTTGTGAAAACAAATCACTAGTAGAACTCACAGTTAAATTTAATGGTGAAAATGAGACCATTACCAGAGAGAGAGAACTGGGACAGCCGTCCAGCCGTCAGTAAACCACGTGTTAGTGAACCCAATCCGAAGGAGGCTTTATTTTGGTGTGAAACAGAAAGACTGGATTCAGGGGAATGGATAAGGACATGTGGTCTGATGAGTCCAGATTTACCCAGAGTTCCAGGGTAAGAAGAGAAGCAGGTGATGTCTAGTGCCTACCCCCCCGAGCCTGCAGAGGCAGAATTCTGATCTGGGGCTGTTTCTGTTGGTCAGGTCTACGTTCACAATTACTGACACAATCAGAATGGAGATCATTTGTTAACCTGCTTTACCCGAAAATGTCTTGATTGAACTGTTGTGTGATTTGGTGCTACAGTATATATATATATATAGTATATATACAGTATATATACAGTATATATATAGTATATATACAGTATATATATGGTATATATACAGTATATATATAGTATATATACAGTATATATATAGTATATATACAGTATATATATACAGTATATACATGTCTGAATGTGAGATGGACTCACAATGTTGAAAGTCTCTCGAGCTTTGGCCTCTGCCAGCGTCAGGACGGCCACCAGGGGGTAGCGGTCCCTGGGGAACGGGCCGAAGTCGGTCCTGTGCTGGTCAGCAGGGATCTGTGTATGGTGTTCCTGTCTGGTGTCACCGCCAACACTGAGATGAGGTGGTCAAAGGTCAACATCAACAACAACAGGAGTCAAAGTAGAGGTAAGATCGGGCCTAAAAAATCCAGCCAGACTCGACCCGCGGGTATTAAAGCCCCACCCAGCCCGTGCCCGATCAATTAATTTGATTTGTAGGCCCGAGCCCAAAACAAACCCGAAATTTTATGTTATTTGTGAGCAGGGCATCCTCTGGCTCTGCGACTCTTGTTTAGTAATTGAATAGCAATTCCCAAACAGCGCCTTCTCTGTTTTACCTAAATTATTTATTTTATAAAGGTATTCTTTAATTTAATATCCATAGATTGTTTGAGATACATAATATATATATATTTATTAAAAAAGTTAACGAAAGATGAGCCAGAGTCTGACCCGATCCGAACGCAGTTACTGACATTCTGAGCCCGACCCGGCCTGAAACCTCTAAGTCAAAGACAGACATCTGTCTTTAGCAGGGAAGCTGGGAGTCATTACGTCTTACAGGTTCAGAAATGGTTGTAAGTTTGCTTAACTTTAGCTACAGTAAAAAAGTAAAAAAAAAAGTAAAAAAAAAAAAAAGTACCTTATGGACAACAATGATAATCTATTACTTTAGAGTTATTTTGAATGTTTTCAAATATGCAAGAAAAGAAGTTTCAGGATTAACTAAAACATCTTTAAACAATGTTATGACAGATCCAGTAAAGAATATATGAATAATGCTAACACTACATTTTACATAAAAGTGGATTGATCTTCATCAAGGGTGGTGATCAATGAATGCAGAACTGACATTCTAAAAAAATAAACCTGTGAAATACAGACTATTATTCCAATGGACCCCTGCATTATTTGTCTCACATACTACACGTTTAGAAAGAAGAAATGGTTACCCCTAGACTCCCTAATCCTCTCCTTAAGTCTGATACCAAAATATCAAAAGACGCAGATGGTAAAATAAAGATGTGTTTTCATGGTGTCATCCAATTTATGAAGTTTGTTCCAGGTTAGGGTTCAGGTTAGTTTCAGGTTTAAGGTTAGGGTTCAGGTTAGGTTCAGGTTTAGGGTTACAGATAAGATTATTATTAGGTTTAGGGCACATGTGTCAAACTCAAGGCCCGGGGGCCAAATGTGGCCCTCCACATCATTTAATGTGGCCCACGAGAGCATAAAAGGTCAGTGTCTGAAAACAAAAAGGTCAAAGTGTGCTTTGACCAATACTACATTTCCCACAATGCAGTAGTTCAGCCCATTTTAACTCTGACTAAACGTTGTGAACAAAGTTAACGTCCTAACTTGTGTCTGATGTTATTTTTCTTTATTGATTGATAGTTTGATCCTTGATTGATGGAGTTCTGTGGGTTTAATAACCTGACAAATGAAAAGGATTTATGTTAGAACAGAGAAACAAACATGTTTTTTCTGTCTAACTGTAATGTTTGGAACTAGAATAAGTCAGAAATTCACTGATTTAACATTAAGGAGTAGTTACATTTAGTTACATTACATTGAGTTACATTTAGTTACATTTATTAGTTACATTAAGGAGTAGTTACATTTAGTTACATTACATTGAGTTACATTTAGTTACATTTATTAGTTACATTAAGGAGTAGTTACATTTAGTTACATTACATTGAGTTACATTTAGTTACATTTATTAGTTACATTAAGGAGTAGTTACATTTAGTTACATTACATTGAGTTACATTTAGTTATATTTATTATTTACATTAAGGAGTAGTTACATTTAGTTACATTATACTGAGTTACATTTAGTTACATTTATTAGTTACATTAAGGAGTAGTTACATTTAGTTACATTACATTGAGTTACATTTAGTTACATTTATTAGTTACATTAAGGAGTAGTTACATTTAGTTACATTACATTGAGTTACATTTAGTTACATTTATTAGTTACATTAAGGAGTAGTTACATTTAGTTCCATTACATTGAGTTACATTTAGTTACATTTATTAGTTACATTAAGGAGTAGTTACATTTAGTTACATTACATTAAGTTACATTTAGTTACATTTATTAGTTACATTAAGGAGTAGTTACATTTAGTTACATTACATTGAGTTACATTTAGTTACATTTATTAGTTACATTAAGGAGTAGTTACATTTAGTTACATTACATTGAGTTACATTTAGTTACATTTATTAGTTACATTAAGGAGTAGTTACATTTAGTTACATTACATTGAGTTACATTTAGTTACATTTATTAGTTACATTAAGGAGTAGTTACATTTAGTTACATTACATTGAGTTACATTTAGTTACATTTATTAGTTACATTAAGGAGTAGTTACATTTAGTTACATTACATTGAGTTACATTTAGTTACATTTATTAGTTACATTAAGGAGTAGTTACATTTAGTTACATTACATGAGGTTACATTTGGTTACATTTATTAGTTACATTAAGGAGTAGTTACATTTAGTTACATTATATTGAGTTACATTTAGTTACATTTATTAGTTACATTAAGGAGTAGTTACATTTAGTTACATTACATTGAGTTACATTTGGTTACATTTATTAGTTACATTAAGGAGTAGTTACATTTAGTTACATTACATGAGGTTACATTTAGTTACATTTATTAGTTACATTAAGGAGTAGTTACATTTAGTTACATTACACTGAGTTACATTTAGTTACATTTATTAGTTACATCTGGCCCTTTGAGGACAGACATGATGTGGCCCTCAGTGGAGATGAGTTTGACCCTCTTGGAATAGGGTGAAGTTTAAGTTTAGGGTTAGGTTTAGGGTTAAGGCTAGGTTTAGGGTTAGGGTTAAGGTTAGGCTTAGGGTTAGGGTCAAGGTTAGGGTTAGGGTTAAGGTTAGGTTTAGGGTTAAGGTTAGGTTTAGGGTTAGGGTTAAGGTTAGGTTTAGGGTTAAGGTTAGGTTCAGGGTTAAGGTTAGGTTTAGGGTTAAGGTTAGGTTTAGGGTTAGGTTTAGGGTTAAGGTTAGGTTTAGGGTTATGGTTAGGGTTAGGTTTAGGGTTAAGGTTAGGTTTAGGGTTAGGTTTAGGGTTAAGGTTAGGTTTAGGGTTAAGGTTAGGGTTAAGGTTAGGTTTAGGGTTAGGGTTAAGGTTAGGTTCAGGGTTAAGGTTAGGTTTAAGGTTAATGTTAGGTTTAGGGTTAGGTTTAGGGTTAAGGTTAGGTTTAGGGTTAAGGTTAGGGTTAGGTTTAGGGTTAAGGTTAGGTTTAGGGTTAAGGTTAGGGTTAGGGTTAAGGTTAGGTTTAGGGTTAGGGTTAAGGTTAGGTTCAGGGTTAAGGTTAGGTTTAAGGTTAAGGTTAGGTTTAGGGTTAGGTTTAGGGTTAAGGTTAGGTTTAGGGTTAGGGTTAGGTTTAGGGTTAAGGTTAGGTTTAGGGTTAAGGTTAGGGTTAGGGTTAAGGTTAGGTTTAGGGTTAGGGTTAAGGTTAGGGTTGTGGCCAGGCAGGACCATCAGCAGTGGAGTTCTAACATCTCCCTTCATAACGGCCACAGAGCTGAATCATCTAAAGCATCATTGAGGTCTTCAAGACATTTTGAAATCATTGGGCGTCGACTTTGTTCACAAACAGAAAAATGACATCCTGTGCCTGGTTATTAGAGGTTACACACACACACACACACACACACACACACACACACACACACACACACACACACACACACACACACACACACACACTACTGGTCCTGTTATTCCCTGTGACTGAAGGATACTGGAAGATCTGGTGGTGGTGGCAGTGGGGGCTCAACACCTCCAGGAAGTGCTCAGAGGTGCTGAGCCTCAGGCAGTGCTGGTGCAGCTGCAGAGCTCTTTGGAGGCCACTGAACTCACACCCCCAGAAACAAGTCAGGACGCTGGGCTCCAGGCAGCAGGGCTTCAGCGACACACCGTCTGCAAGGGAGCGATCAATAATCAGATCCGAGTAGGAAACCAACGTAAGACGACTGCATTAGGAACACTATAGATGTAGAGGCTGGGGGTTGTCGTACGAGTGTAATCAGATGAAGGCTTCCAACAGAAAGACAAATGCTAGGAATCCTGGTTTTCCTCTCATGTGGCTCTGAGAGACAAACACGGTTTGAATTATGGAACAATGATGTCAGGACTGTTGCTTGAAACATCTCTGAAGACTTTGGTAGACGACTCACTGATGTTCCATCAATGACCAACTGCTACTGTATTTGACCCCCCCCCCCCCCCCCCAGTGATGGAGCGATGCTCATGGGACGACTGTTTTCACCTGTGACGGACGCCGGCCCTGAGCCGATCTCCAGGGTGAAAGGGTTGGCCACCTGGACCATCTGTTTCTCAGGGGTGGGTGGGACGGACTCCGTCTCCTCAGAGCTACGAAGGATGACCGGGACATCGACCCCAAACCTGGAGGACAGAAACAGGGCAGCAGCTGTGGACGTCTCCTGGACCTCCACTGGTTCTCTGCAGGCTCCAACACCGACCAGTTCATGTTCCCAAACATGCAAGTACATTTTTGGGAACATGAACCTACATGTTTCCAAAAAGTGCATGTTTTTGAAACATGCGCTTCCAAACACCTGAAGCTCATGTTTCTGGAGGGGGGGAGGAAGCCGGAGAACCCCCCAGACACGGGGAGAACACACAAACTCTCCACACAGAGCGGAACTCGAAACCGGAACCTTCTTGCTGTGCGGTGACATCTCCGCCCACTGCGCCACCTGGCGTCACCTCCTTTAAAGAACATCAGGTCTAATCTACAGGACGGCGTTAGCAGGAGCTAGCACCCCCCCCCCCATGCTACCTACCAGCCGAGCACGATGGCGGCGGTAACGAGGAAGCAGAGCGACACCAGCCCGATGGAGAACAGGGGGGAGTACTCATACAGGGTGACCAGGACCCCCGCGGCCATCTCCCCTCAGGACCGATGTTTACCTCCAGACCACTTCCTGCTGCCGGTTCCTCCTTGTTCACTGTCATGAATGCTCTGAACACACGTTCTCCGCGCATTACCGCCCCCTGCTGGACTGGATGTGTAACATTACCGCCCCCTGCTGGACTGGATGTGTAACATTACCGCCCCCTGCTGGACTGGATGTGGAACATTACCGCCCCCTGCTGGACTGGATGTGTAACATTACCGCCCCCTGCTGGACTGGATGTGGAACATTACCGCCCCCTGCTGGACTGGATGTGGAACATTACCGCCCCCTGCTGGACTGGATGTGGAACATTACCGCCCCCTGCTGGACTGGATGTGGAACATTACCGCCCCCTGCTGGACTGGATGTGTAACATTACCGCCCCCTGCTGGACTGGATGTGGAACATTACCGCCCCCTGCTGGACTGGATGTGGAACATTACCGCCCCTGCTGGACTGGATGTAAACCACCAAAGGTCCATGAGGGTAAATGTGTTCCTGCAGCTCTTCTTGAAACACTTCATTAGAGGTTCCTTAACTTAGTGAAGAACACACTGCGTCATGGTGTTTTACCTCCTGCAGTGACTGAGTGAGAGGATTTCAAACTCAGTATTGATTTTCCTACAATGATGTGATAGTGTTTTATTGACAATATTTTGTTCTGGTTGGCTACAGTGTGTTCAGTGTCCCATTGTGGTATTACCTGGTTTGTGTAGTAATTACACAAAATATTACCTGGTTTGTGTAGTGATTACACAATATTACCTGGTTTGTGTAGTAATTACACAAAATATTACCTGGTTTGTGTAGTGATTACACAATATTACCTGGTTTGTGTAGTAATTACACAATATTACCTGGTTTGTGTAGTAATTACACAAAATATTACCTGGTTTGTGTAGTGATTACACAATATTACCTGGTTTGTGTAGTAATTACACAATATTACCTGGTTTGTGTAGTAATTACACAAACACAATGTTGGTGATATTATGCTTGTAAGGGTTAAAAATGTCCTTTTTAATCATCCATTCATCGTCAGTACTCACTTCTTCCGCTGTCGTGGGACATGGGGTTGCTGGAGCCTATCCCAGCGGACTTGAGACATGATTCAGGGTACACTCCAGGCGCGACGCCAGTGCACCGTGGAGCCACATTATAGACAGATACATGTGCACGCAGTCACACTCACCTACGGACAATGGGACCAATTCACCTGAAACACATGTTTTTGGAGGTGGGAGGAAGCCGGAGAACCCGGAGAGAACCCACACAGACATGGGGAGAACATACAAACTCCATAAAGAGCGGGACTCGAACCAAGAAGTGACAGCGCAGCCCACTGTGCCACTGCGTCGCCCTAATCACTGTGTTATTTATTTCTGTTTCTACAAAAAATTGCAGGGCCAAACATGTCCGATATAGCTCTGTGGCGTACACTCATAGATGCTCTGATAGCCTTTTCTCAATCCCTACTCACTGCTGTGCATGCAGTCAGAATCATCATCATCATCATCATCATCATCATCATCATCATCATCATCATCATCCTCATCATCATCATCATTATCATCATCATCATCATCATCATCATCATCATCATCATCTTATTGCTTTCCCTACTAAAAATAACATTAACAACCATCAGCTGTGCTGTTAATCAGTTAAATATCTCAAACTCAAACCTCCTCTTTGGTCTTCCTCTAGGCCTCCTGCCTGGCAGTTCAAAACTCGGCATCCTTCTACCAATATATTCACTATCTCTCCTCTGGACATGTCCAAACCATCTCAGTCTGGCCTCTCTGACTTTATCTCCAAAACCTCTAACATGTGCTGTCCCTCTGATGTACTCATTCCTGATCCTATCCTTCCTGGTCACTCCCAGAGAGAACCTCAGCATCTTCATCTCTGCTACCTCCAGCTCTGTCTCCTGTCTTTTCCTCAGTGACACTGTCTCTAGACCAAACAACATCGCTGGTCTCACCAGTTTTGTACACCTTTCCTTTCATTTTAGCTGAAACTCTTCTATCACACATCACACCTGACACTTTCCTCCACCCGTTCCATCCTGCCTGGACACGCTTCTTCACCTCTGTTCCACACTCTCCATTGCTCTGGACTGTTGACCCTAAGTACTTCAAATCCTCCACCTTCTTGATCTCATCTCCCTGTAACCTCACTCTTCCACTTGGGTCCCTCTCATTCACACACATGTACTCTGTCTTACTGCGGCTAACCTTCATCCCTCTCCTTTCCAGGACAAACCTCCACCTCTCTAGCTTCTCCTCCACCTGTTCCTTCAATTACTCTTTCCCATAACTTCATTGTATGGCTCATCAGCTTTATTCCTCTGTAGTTGCCACAACTCTGCACATCTCCCTTGTTCTTAAAAATGGGCACCAGCACACTTCTCCTCCATTCCTCAGGAATCTTCTCACTATCTAAGATCCTGTTGAACAATCCAGTCAGAAACTCTACTGCCACCTCTCCTAGACACTTCCAAACCTCTACAGGTATATCATCAGGACCGACTGCCTTTCCACACTTCATCCTCTTCAGTGCCCTCGTCACTTCATCCTGACTGATCTTTGCTACTTCCTGGTCCACAACAGTCACCTCTTCTAGTCTTTGTTCTCTCTCATTTTCCTCGTTCATCAACTCTTCAAAGTACTCTCTCCATCTTCCCATCACACTGCTGGCACCTGTCAATAGACTTCCATCCCTATCCTTAATCACCCTAACCTGCTGCACGTCCTTCCCATCTCTGTCTCTCTGTCTTGCCAACCTGTATAGATCAGTCTCTCCCTCCTTACTGTCCAACCTAGTATACAAGTCATCATAAGCTTCTTGTTTGGCCTTTGCTACCTCTACCTTCACCTTACGCTGCATCTCCCTGTACTCCTGTCTACTCTCCTCAGTCCTCTCAGTGTCCCACTTCTTCTTAGCTAACCTCTTTCTCTGTATACACTCCTGTACCTCCTCATTCCACCACCAAGTCTCCTTATCTACTTTCCTTCCAGATGACACACCAAGTACTCTCCTACCTGTCTCCCTGATCACATTAGCTGTAGCTGCAATTAATACAGTGACATACTGTATGTGGCACTGATAATATACAAAGTTGTCATTTTTGAAATTTCCCAAACAAAACTGGTATTTTAAGGATTTTAAAAAATAAAAGGAATTTATGTTTTATGGTTATGAAAAGAACTGATGTTACTTAAAAGCTTTACACAGTAAAGGCAGCTAAAAGGTAAAAAAGAAAATATAATTTAGTCTTTGTTAGTAGGCATTCACCGCCCATCATTTCAAACGTGAACTCTGTGTTATAAATTACTGGTGTGGACTGTAGATTATTTTGAAGTTGCGAACAGGAAGTGGAGTCAGTCGCACTGATTGTTCCAGTGTGTGTGTGTGTGTGTGTGTGTGTGTGTGTGTGTGTGTGTGTGTGTGTGTGTGTGTGTGTGTGTGTGTGTGTGTGTGTGTGTGTGTGTGTGTGTGTGTGTGTGTGTGGTGTGTGTGTGTGTGTGTGTGTGTGTGTAACATCGGAGCTGTGTTTATCCGGTGGTCCATCCGGACAGATGCTCCCTCTGACCGGTTAGTCCACCATGAGCCTCACGGAGGAGCAGCCCGTCATCCAGCGGAGCCCCGGCAGCAGCCAGTGGGACCTGCCCGGGGATGCGTTCACCGGACAGGTGGAGGACAGAGCCCCGCTGGGTCTGGACCGGCACCTCCCGCTGGAGGACATGATGCTGGGCCTGGGTGGGGACGGATTCCCGGACTCATCCTACCTCTCCATCGAGTCCAGCTACGCTGAAAGTGACGGGAACACCGCCAGCAGGAAGCGCGTTCGGTCCAACAGCTCCAGGCACCGGGGGGAGGTGGTCACCGAGCTGGGACCGGAGGAGGTCCGCTGGTTCTACAAAGAGGACAAGCGAACATGGAAGCCGTTTGTCGGACATGATTCTCTGAAGATCGAAATGCAGTACCGGAGGTTCTGCGAGCAGCATCCCGACAGCATCAAACAGCGTTCAGACCCCGCCTGGCCCGACGGGAGAGACCCGAACACACCCGCTGACATCCATTCCGAGAACGGGACGCTGGACGGGGGACATGTCGGGGCGGAGTCGGCGATGGAGCGGCGATCGGGGGCAGAGGAGGCGGGCAACTCGGTCAACGCGGAGACAGTGTGTGTCCGAGGGGGGCTGTACGAGGTGGACATCCGGGAGAAGGAGTGCTACCCGGTCTACTGGAACCGTGAGCTGCCAATGGTCACCATACCATCATGATAGTTAGACTACGATACCATCACAATAGTGTTAGACTACGATACCATCACAATAGTGTTAGACTACGATACCATCACAATAGTGTTAGACTACTATACCATCATGATAGTGTTAGACTGCGATACCATCATGATAGTTAGACTACGATACCATCACAATAGTGTTAGACTACGATACAATCACAATAGTGTTAGACTACGATACCATCACAATAGTGTTAGACTACGATACCATCACAATAGTGTTAGACTACGATACCATCACAATAGTGTTAGACTACGATACCATCACAATAGTGTTAGACTACGATACCATCACAATAGTGTTAGACTACTATACCATCACAATAGTGTTAGACTACGATACCATCATGATAGTTAGACTACGATACCATCACAATAGTGTTAGACTACGATACCATCACAATAGTGTTAGACTACGATACCATCATGATAGTTAGACTACGATACCATCACAATAGTGTTAGACTACGATACCATCACAATAGTGTTAGACTACGATACCATAACAATAGTGTTAGACTACGATACCATCACTATAGTGTTAGACTACGATACCATCACAATAGTGTTAGACTACGATACCATCATGATAGTTAGACTACAATACCATCACAATAGTGTTAGACTACGATACCATCACAATAGTGTTAGACTACGATACCATCACAATAGTGTTAGACTACGATACCATCGTGATAGTTAGACTACGATACCATCACAATAGTGTTAGACTACAATACCATCACAATAGTGTTAGACTACGATACCATCACAATAGTGTTAGACTACGATACCATCACAATAGTGTTAGACTACGATACCATCACAATAGTGTTAGACTACTATACCATCACAATAGTGTTAGACTACGATACCATCATGATAGTTAGACTACGATACCATCACAATAGTGTTAGACTACGATACTATCACAATAGTGTTAGACTACGATACCATCACAATAGTGTTAGACTACGATACCATCACAATAGTGTTAGACTACGATACCATCATGATAGTTAGACTACGATACCATCACAATAGTGTTAGACTACGATACCATCATGATAGTTAGACTACGATACCATCACAATAGTGTAAGACTACGATACCATCATGATAGTTAGACTACGATACCCTCACAATCGTGTTAGACTACGATACCATCACAATAGTGTTTGACTACGATACCATCACAATCGTGTTAGACTACGATACCTTCACAATAGTGTTAGACTACGATACCATCATGATAGTTAGACTACGATACCATCACAATAGTGTTAGACTACGATACCATCATGATAGTTAGACTACTATACCATCACAATAGTGTTAGACTACGATACCATCACAATAGTGTTAGACTACGATACCATTATGATAGTTAGACTACGATACCATCACAATAGTGTTAGACTACGATACCATCACAATAGTGTTAGACTACGATACCATCACAATAGTGTTAGACTACGATACCATCATGATAGTTAGACTACGATACCATCACAATAGTGTTAGACTACGATACCATCATGATAGTTAGACTACGATACCATCACAATAGTGTTAGACTACGATACCATCAAAATAGTGTTAGACGACGATACCATCACAATAGTGTTAGACTACGATTCCATCATGATAGTTAGACTACGATACCATCACAATAGTGTTAGACTACGATACCATCACAATACTGTTAGACTACGATACCATCACAATAGTGTTAGACTACGATACCATCATGATAGTTAGACTACGATACCATCACAATAGTGTTAGACTACGATACCATCATGATAGTTAGACTACTATACCATCACAATAGTGTTAGACTACGATACCATCATGATAGTTAGACTATGATACCATTATGATAGTTAGACTACGATACCATCACAATAGTGTAAGACTACGATACCATCATGATAGTTAGACTACTATACCATCACAATAGTGTTAGACGACGATACCATCACAATAGTGTTAGACTACGATACCATTATGATAGTTAGACTACGATACCATCACAATAGTGTTAGACTACGATACCATCACAATAGTGTTAGACTACGATACCATCACAATAGTGTTAGACTACGATACCATCACAATAGTGTTAGACAACGATACCATCACAATAGTGTTTGACGACGATACCATCACAATAGTGTTAGACTACGATACCATCACAATAGTGTTAGACTACGATACCATCATGATAGTTAGACTACGATACCATCACAATAGTGTTAGACTACGATACCATCACAATAGTGTTAGACTACGATACCATCACAATAGTGTTATACTACGATACCATCACAATAGTGTTAGACTACGATACCATCATGATAGTTAGACTACGATACCATCACAATCGTGTTAGACTACGATACCATCACAATAGTGTTAGACTACGATAGCATCATGATAGTTAGACTACGATGCCATCATGATAGTTAGACTACGATGCCATCACAATAGTGTAAGACTACGATACCATCATGATAGTTAGACTACGATACCATCACAATAGTGTTAGACTACGATACCATCATGATAGTTAGACTACGATACCATCACAATAGTGTTAGACTACGATACCATCACAATAGTGTTAGACTACGATACCATCACAATAGTGTTAGACTACGATACCATCATGATAGTTAGACTACGATACCATCACAATAGTGTTAGACTACGATACCATCACAATAGTCTTAGACTACGATACCATCACAATAGTGTAAGACTACGATACCATCATGATAGTTAGACTACGATACCATCACAATAGTGTTAGACTACGATACCATCATGATAGTTAGACTACGATACCATCACAATAGTGTAAGACTACGATACCATCATGATAGTTAGACTACGATACCATCACAATAGTGTTAGACTACGATACCATCATGATAGTTAGACTACGATACCATCACAATAGTGTTTGACTACGATACCATCACAATAGTGTTAGACTACGATACCATCACAATAGTGTTAGACTACGATACCATCATGATAGTTAGACTACGATACCATCACAATAGTGTTAGACTACGATACCATCACAATAGTCTTAGACTACGATACCATCACAATAGTGTAAGACTACGATACCATCATGATAGTTAGACTACGATACCATCACAATAGTGTTAGACTACGATACCATCATGATAGTTAGACTACGATACCATCACAATAGTGTTAGACTACGATACCATCATGATAGTATGACTACGATACCATCACAATAGTGTTAGACTATGATACCATCACAATAGTGTTAGACAACGATACCATCATGATAGTTAGACTACGATACCATCACAATAGTGTTAGACTACGATACCATCATGATAGTTAGACTACGATACCGTCACAATCGTGTTAGACTACGATACCATCACAATAGTGTTTGACTACGATACCATCACAATCGTGTTAGACTACGATACCTTCACAATAGTGTTAGACTACGATACCATCATGATAGTTAGAATACGATACCATCACAATAGTGTTAGACTACGATACCATCATGATAGTTAGACTACTATACCATCACAATAGTGTTAGACTACGATACCATCAAAATAGTGTTAGACTATGATACCATTATGATAGTTAGACTACGATACCATCACAATAGTGTTAGACTACGATACCATCACAATAGTGTTAGACTACGATACCATCACAATAGTGTTTGACGACGATACCATCACAATAGTGTTAGACTACGATACCATCACAATAGTGTTAGACTACGATACCATCATGATAGTTAGACTACGATACCATCACAATAGTGTTAGACTACGATACCATCACAATAGTGTTAGACTACGATACCATCACAATAGTGTTATACTACGATACCATCACAATAGTGTTAGACTACGATACCATCATGATAGTTAGACTACGATACCATCACAATCGTGTTAGACTACGATACCATCACAATAGTGTTAGACTACGATAGCATCATGATAGTTAGACTACGATGCCATCATGATAGTTAGACTACGATGCCATCACAATAGTGTAAGACTACGATACCATCATGATAGTTAGACTACGATACCATCACAATAGTGTTAGACTACGATACCATCATGATAGTTAGACTACGATACCATCACAATAGTGTTAGACTACGATACCATCACAATAGTGTTAGACTACGATACCATCACAATAGTGTTAGACTACGATACCATCATGATAGTTAGACTACGATACCATCACAATAGTGTTAGACTACGATACCATCACAATAGTCTTAGACTACGATACCATCACAATAGTGTAAGACTACGATACCATCATGATAGTTAGACTACGATACCATCACAATAGTGTTAGACTACGATACCATCATGATAGTTAGACTACGATACCATCACAATAGTGTAAGACTACGATACCATCATGATAGTTAGACTACGATACCATCACAATAGTGTTAGACTACGATACCATCATGATAGTTAGACTACGATACCATCACAATAGTGTTTGACTACGATACCATCACAATAGTGTTAGACTACGATACCATCACAATAGTGTTAGACTACGATACCATCATTATAGTTAGACTACGATACCATCACAATAGTGTTAGACTACGATACCATCACAATAGTCTTAGACTACGATACCATCACAATAGTGTAAGACTACGATACCATCATGATAGTTAGACTACGATACCATCACAATAGTGTTAGACTACGATACCATCATGATAGTTAGACTACGATACCATCACAATAGTGTTAGACTACGATACCATCATGATAGTATGACTACGATACCATCACAATAGTGTTAGACTATGATACCATCACAATAGTGTTAGACAACGATACCATCATGATAGTTAGACTACGATACCATCACAATAGTGTTAGACTACGATACCATCATGATAGTTAGACTACGATACCGTCACAATCGTGTTAGACTACGATACCATCACAATAGTGTTTGACTACGATACCATCACAATCGTGTTAGACTACGATACCTTCACAATAGTGTTAGACTACGATACCATCATGATAGTTAGACTACGATACCATCACAATAGTGTTAGACTACGATACCATCAAAATAGTTAGACTACTATACCATCACAATAGTGTTAGACTACGATACCATCACAATAGTGTTAGACTACGATACCATTATGATAGTTAGACTACGATACCATCACAATAGTGTTAGACTACGATACCATCACAATAGTGTTAGACTACGATACCATCACAATAGTGTTAGACTACGATACAATCATGATAGTTAGACTACGATACCATCACAATAGTGTTAGACTACGATACCATCATGATAGTTAGACTACGATACCATCACAATAGTGTTAGACTACGATACCATCACAATAGTGTTAGACTACGATACCATCACAATAGTGTTAGACTACGATACCATCACAATAGTGTTTGACGACGATACCATCACAATAGTGTTAGACTACGATTCCATCATGATAGTTAGACTACGATACCATCACAATAGTGTTAGACTACGATACCATCACAATCGTGTTAGACTACGATACCATCACAATAGTGTTAGACTACGATACAATCAAGATAGTTAGACTACGATACCATCACAATAGTGTTAGACTATGATACCATCATGATAGTTAGACTACTATACCATCACAATAGTGTTAGACGACGATACCATCATGATAGTTAGACTATGATACCATTATGATAGTTAGACTACGATACCATCACAATAGTGTAAGACTACGATACCATCACAATAGTGTTAGACTACGATACCATCACAATAGTGTTAGACTACGATACCATCACAATAGTGTTAGACTACGATACCATCACAATAGTGTTAGACTACGATACCATTATGATAGTTAGACTACGATACCATCACAATAGTGTTAGACTACGATACCATCACAATAGTGTTAGACTACGATACCATCACAATAGTGTTAGACTACGATACCATCATGATAGTTAGACTACGATACCATCACAATAGTGTTAGACTACGATACCATCATTATAGTTAGACTACGATACCATCACAATAGTGTTAGACTACGATACCATCACAATAGTGTTAGACTACGATACCATCACAATAGTGTTAGACTACGATTCCATCATGATAGTTAGACTACGATACCATCACAATAGTGTTAGACTACGATACCATCACAATACTGTTAGACTACGATACCATCACAATAGTGTTAGACTACGATACCATCATGATAGTTAGACTACGATACCATCACAATAGTGTTAGACTACGATACCATCATAATAGTTAGACTACTATACCATCACAATAGTGTTAGACTACGATACCATCATGATAGTTAGACTATGATACCATTATGATAGTTAGACTACGATACCATCACAATAGTGTAAGACTACGATACCATCATGATAGTTAGACTACTATACCATCACAATAGTGTTAGACTACGATACCATCACAATAGTGTTAGACTACGATACCATTATGATAGTTAGACTACGATACCATCACAATAGTGTTAGACTACGATACCATCACAATAGTGTTAGACTACAATACCATCACAATAGTGTTAGACTACGATACCATCACAATAGTGTTAGACTACGATACCATCACAATAGTGTTAGACTACGATACCATCACAATAGTGTTAGACTACGATACCATCACAATAGTGTTAGACTTCGATACCATCATGATAGTTAGACTACGATACCATCACAATAGTGTTAGACTACGATACCATCACAATAGTGTTAGACTACGATACCATCACAATAGTGTTAGACTACGATACCATCAAAATAGTGTTAGACTACGATACCATCATGATAGTTAGACTACGATACCATCACAATAGTGTTAGACTACGATACCATCATGATAGTTAGACTACGATACCATCACAATAGTGTAAGACTACGATACCATCATGATAGTTAGACTACGATACCGTCACAATCGTGTTAGACTACGATACCATCACAATAGTGTTTGACTACGATACCATCACAATCGTGTTAGACTACGATACCTTCACAATAGTGTTAGACTTCGATACCATCATGATAGTTAGACTACGATACCATCACAATAGTGTTAGACTACGATACCATCATGATAGTTAGACTACTATACCATCACAATAGTGTTAGACTACGATACCATCACAATAGTGTTAGACTACGATACCATTATGATAGTTAGACTACGATACCATCACAATAGTGTTAGACTACGATACCATCACAATAGTGTTAGACTACGATACCATCACAATAGTGTTAGACTACGATACCATCATGATAGTTAGACTACGATACCATCACAATAGTGTTAGACTACGATACCATCATGATAGTTAGACTACGATACCATCACAATAGTGTTAGACTACGATACCATCACAATAGTGTTAGACTACGATACCATCACAATAGTGTTAGACTACGATTCCATCATGATAGTTAGACTACGATGCCATCACAATAGTGTTAGACTACGATACCATCACAATAGTGTTAGACTACGATACCATCATGATAGTTAGACTACGATACCATCACAATAGTGTTAGACTACGATACCATCACAATAGTGTTAGACTACGATACCATCACAATAGTGTTAGACTACGATACCATCACAATAGTGTTAGACTACGATACCATCATGATAGTTAGACTACGATACCATCACAATAGTGTTAGACTACGATACCATCACAATAGTGTTAGACTACGATACCATCACAATAGTGTTAGACTACGATACCATCACAATAGTGTTAGACTACGATACCATCATGATAGTTAGACTACGATACCATCACAATAGTGTTAGACTACGATACCATCATGATAGTTAGACTACGATACCATCACAATAGTGTAAGACTACGATACCATCATGATAGTTAGACTACGATACCGTCACAATCGTGTTAGACTACGATACCATCACAATAGTGTTTGACTACGATACCATCACAATCGTGTTAGACTACGATACCTTCACAATAGTGTTAGACTACGATACCATCATAATAGTTAGACTACGATACCATCACAATAGTGTTAGACTACGATACCATCATGATAGTTAGACTACTATACCATCACAATAGTGTTAGACTACGATACCATCACAATAGTGTTAGACTACGATACCATTATGATAGTTAGACTACGATACCATCACAATAGTGTTAGACTACGATACCATCACAATAGTGTTAGACTACGATACCATCACAATAGTGTTAGACTACGATACCATCATGATAGTTAGACTACGATACCATCACAATAGTGTTAGACTACGATACCATCATGATAGTTAGACTACGATACCATCACAATAGTGTTAGACTACGATACCATCACAATAGTGTTAGACTACGATACCATCACAATAGTGTTAGACTACGATTCCATCATGATAGTTAGACTACGATACCATCACAATAGTGTTAGACTACGATACCATCACAATAGTGTTAGACTACGATACCATCATGATAGTTAGACTACGATACCATCACAATAGTGTTAGACTACGATACCATCATGATAGTTAGACTACTATACCATCACAATAGTGTTAGACTACGATACCATCATGATAGTTCGACTATGATACCATTATGATAGTTAGACTACGATACCATCACAATAGTGTAAGACTACGATACCATCATGATAGTTAGACTACTATACCATCACAATAGTGTTAGACGACGATACCATCACAATAGTGTTAGACTACGATACCATTATGATAGTTAGACTACGATACCATCACAATAGTGTTAGACTACGGCACCATCACAATAGTGTTAGACTACGATACCATCACAATAGTGTTAGACTACGATACCATCACAATAGTGTTAGACTACGATACCATCACAATAGTGTTTGACGACGATACCATCACAATAGTGTTAGACTACGATACCATCAAAATAGTGTTAGACTACGATACCATCATGATAGTTAGACTACGATACCATCACAATAGTGTTAGACTACGATACCATCACAATAGTGTTAGACTACGATACCATCACAATAGTGTTAGACTACGATACCATCACAATAGTGTTAGACTACGATACCATCACAATAGTGTTATACTACGATACCATCACAATAGTGTTAGACTACGATACCATCATGATAGTTAGACTACGATACCATCATAATCGTGTTAGACTACGATACCATCACAATAGTGTTAGACTACGATAGCATCATGATAGTTAGACTACGATGCCATCATGATAGTTAGACTACGATGCCATCACAATAGTGTAAGACTACGATACCATCATGATAGTTAGACTACGATACCATCACAATAGTGTTAGACTACGATACCATCATGATAGTTAGACTACGATACCATCACAATAGTGTTAGACTACTATACCATCACAATAGTGTTAGACTACGATACCATCACAATAGTGTTAGACTACGATACCATCATGATAGTTAGACTACGATACCATCACAATAGTGTTAGACTACGATACCATCACAATAGTGTTAGACTACGATACCATCACAATAGTGTAAGACTACGATACCATCATGATAGTTAGACTACGATACCATCACAATAGTGTTAGACTACGATACCATCATTATAGTTAGACTACGATACCATCACAATAGTGTAAGACTACGATACCATCATGATAGTTAGACTACGATACCATCACAATAGTGTTAGACTACGATACCATCATGATAGTTAGACTACGATACCATCACAATAGTGTTTGACTACGATACCATCACAATAGTGTTAGACTACGATACCATCACAATAGTGTTAGACTACGATACCATCATGATAGTTAGACTACGATACCATCACAATAGTGTTAGACTACGATACCATCACAATAGTCTTAGACTACGATACCATCACAATAGTGTAAGACTACGATACCATCATGATAGTTAGACTACGATACCATCACAATAGTGTTAGACTACGATACCATCATGATAGTTAGACTACGATACCATCACAATAGTGTTAGACTACGATACCATCATGATAGTATGACTACGATACCATCACAATAGTGTTAGACTATGATACCATCACAATAGTGTTAGACAACGATACCATCATGATAGTTAGACTACGATACCATCACAATAGTGTTAGACTACGATACCATCATGATAGTTAGACTACGATACCGTCACAATCGTGTTAGACTACGATACCATCACAATAGTGTTTGACTACGATACCATCACAATCGTGTTAGACTACGATACCTTCACAATAGTGTTAGACTACGATACCATCATGATAGTTAGACTACGATACCATCACAATAGTGTTAGACTACGATACCATCATGATAGTTAGACTACTATACCATCACAATAGTGTTAGACTACGATACCATCACAATAGTGTTAGACTACGATACCATTATGATAGTTAGACTACGATACCATCACAATAGTGTTAGACTACGATACCATCACAATAGTGTTAGACTACGATACCATCACAATAGTGTTAGACTACGATACCATCATGATAGTTAGACTACGATACCATCACAATAGTGTTAGACTACGATACCATCATGATAGTTAGACTACGATACCATCACAATAGTGTTAGACTACGATACCATCACAATAGTGTTAGACTACGATACCATCACAATAGTGTTAGACTACGATACCATCACAATAGTGTTTGACGACGATACCATCACAATAGTGTTAGACTACGATTCCATCATGATAGTTAGACTACGATACCATCACAATAGTGTTAGACTACGATACCATCACAATCGTGTTAGACTACGATACCATCACAATAGTGTTAGACTACGATACCACCATGATAGTTAGACTACGATACCATCACAATAGTGTTAGACTATGATACCATCATGATAGTTAGACTACTATACCATCACAATAGTGTTAGACGACGATACCATCATGATAGTTAGACTATGATACCATTATGATAGTTAGACTACGATACCATCACAATAGTGTAAGACTACGATACCATCATGATAGTGTAAGACTACGATACCATCATGATAGTTAGACTACGATACCATCACAATAGTGTTAGACTACGATACCATCACAATAGTGTTAGACTACGATACCATCACAATAGTGTTAGACTACGATACCATCACAATAGTGTTAGACTACGATACCATTATGATAGTTAGACTACGATACCATCACAATAGTGTTACACTAAGATACCATCAAAATAGTGTTAGACTACGATACCATCACAATAGTGTTAGACTACGATACCATCATGATAGTTAGACTACGATACCATCACAATAGTGTTAGACTACGATACCATCATGATAGTTAGACTACGATACCATCACAATAGTGTTAGACTACGATACCATCACAATAGTGTTAGACTACGATACCATCACAATAGTGTTAGACTACGATTCCATCATGATAGTTAGACTACGATACCATCACAATAGTGTTAGACTACGATACCATCACAATAC
This sequence comes from Antennarius maculatus, assembly GCA_013358685.1. NCBI lineage: Eukaryota > Metazoa > Chordata > Actinopteri > Lophiiformes > Antennariidae > Antennarius > Antennarius maculatus. The sequence continues at coordinate 91,452 of JABVMC010000034.1, read as the reverse complement.
TGTTAGACTACGATACCATCACAATAGTGTTAGACTACGATACCATCATGATAGTTAGACTACGATACCATCACAATAGTGTTAGACTACGATACCATCATGATAGTTAGACTACTATACCATCACAATAGTGTTAGACTACGATACCATCATGATAGTTAGACTATGATACCATTATGATAGTTAGACTACGATACCATCACAATAGTGTAAGACTACGATACCATCATGATAGTTAGTCTACTATACCATCACAATAGTGTTAGACTACGATACCATCACAATAGTGTTAGACTACGATACCATTATGATAGTTAGACTACGATACCATCACAATAGTGTTAGACTACGATACCATCACAATAGTGTTAGACTACGATACCATCACAATAGTGTTAGACTACGATACCATCACAATAGTGTTTGACGACGATACCATCACAATAGTGTTAGACTACGATACCATCACAATAGTGTTAGACTACGATACCATCATGATAGTTAGACTACGATACCATCACAATAGTGTTAGACTACGATACCATCACAATAGTGTTAGACTACGATACCATCACAATAGTGTTAGACTACGATACCATCACAATAGTGTTAGACTACGATACCATCACAATAGTGTTATACTACGATACCATCAAAATAGTGTTAGACTACGATACCATCATGATAGTTAGACTACGATACCATCACAATCGTGTTAGACTACGATACCATCACAATAGTGTTAGACTACGATAGCATCATGATAGTTAGACTACGATGCCATCATGATAGTTAGACTACGATGCCATCACAATAGTGTAAGACTACGATACCATCATGATAGTTAGACTACGATACCATCACAATAGTGTTAGACTACGATACCATCATGATAGTTAGACTACGATACCATCACAATAGTGTTAGACTACGATACCATCACAATAGTGTTAGACTACGATACCATCACAATAGTGTTAGACTACGATACCATCATGATAGTTAGACTACGATACCATCACAATAGTGTTAGACTACGATACCATCACAATAGTCTTAGACTACGATACCATCACAATAGTGTAAGACTACGATACCATCATGATAGTTAGACTACGATACCATCACAATAGTGTTAGACTACGATACCATCATGATAGTTAGACTACGATACCATCACAATAGTGTAAGACTACGATACCATCATGATAGTTAGACTACGATACCATCACAATAGTGTTAGACTACGATACCATCATGATAGTTAGACTACGATACCATCACAATAGTGTTTGACTACGATACCATCACAATAGTGTTAGACTACGATACCATCACAATAGTGTTAGACTACGATACCATCATGATAGTTAGACTACGATACCATCACAATAGTGTTAGACTACGAAACCATCAAAATAGTCTTAGACTACGATACCATCACAATAGTGTAAGACTACGATACCATCATGATAGTTAGACTACGATACCATCACAATAGTGTTAGACTACGATACCATCATGATAGTTAGACTACGATACCATCACAATAGTGTTAGACTACGATACCATCATTATAGTATGACTACGATACCATCACAATAGTGTTAGACTACGATACCATCACAATAGTGTTAGACAACGATACCATCATGATAGTTAGACTACGATACCATCACAATAGTGTTAGACTACGATACCATCATGATAGTTAGACTACGATACCGTCACAATCGTGTTAGACTACGATACCATCACAATAGTGTTTGACTACGATACCATCACAATCGTGTTAGACTACGATACCTTCACAATAGTGTTAGACTACGATACCATCATGATAGTTAGACTACGATACCATCACAATAGTGTTAGACTACGATACCATCAAGATAGTTAGACTACTATACCATCACAATAGTGTTAGACTACGATACCATCACAATAGTGTTAGACTACGATACCATTATGATAGTTAGACTACGATACCATCACAATAGTGTTAGACTACGATACCATCACAATAGTGTTAGACTACGATACCATCACAATAGTGTTAGACTACGATACCATAATGATAGTTAGACTACGATACCATCACAATAGCGTTAGACTACGATACCATCATGATAGTTAGACTACGATACCATCACAATAGTGTTAGACTACGATACCATCACAATAGTGTTAGACTACGATACCCTCACAATAGTGTTAGACTACGATACCATCACAATAGTGTTTGACGACGATACCATCACAATAGTGTTAGACTACGATTCCATCATGATAGTTAGACTACGATACCATCACAATAGTGTTAGACTACGATACCATCACAATCGTGTTAGACTACGATACCATCACAATAGTGTTAGACTACGATACCATCATGATAGTTAGACTACGATACCATCACAATAGTGTTAGACTACGATACCATCATGATAGTTAGACTACGATACCATCACAATAGTGTTAGACTACGATACCATCACAATAGTGTTAGACTACGATGCCATCACAATAGTGTTAGACTACGATACCATCACAATAGTTTTAGACTACGATACCATCACAATAGTGTTAGACTACGATACCATCACAATAGTGTTAGACTACGATACCATCATGATAGTTAGACTACGATACCATCACAATAGTGTTAGACTACGATACCATCACAATAGTGTTAGACTACGATACCATCACAATAGTGTTAGACGACGATACCATCATGGTTGGTAGAGTACGATACCATCATAATAGTGTTAGACTACAATACCATCACAATAGTGTTAGACTACGATACCATCACAATCGTGTTAGACTACGATACCATCACAATAGTGTTAGACTACGATACCATCACAATAGTGTTAGACTACTATACCATCACAATAGTGTTAGACTACAATACCATCACAATAGTGTTAGACTACGATACCATCACAATAGTGTTAGAGTACGATACCATCATGATAGTTAGACTACGATACCATCACAAAAGTGTTAGACTACGATACCATCACAATAGTGTTAGACTACGATACCATCACAATAGTGTTAGACGACGATACCATCATGGTTGGTAGAGTACGATACCATCACAATAGTGTTAGACTACGATACCATCACAATAGTGTTAGACTACGATACCATCACAATCGTGTTAGACTACGATACCATCACAATAGTGTTAGACTACGATACCATCACAATAGTGTTAGACTACGATACCATCACAATAGTGTTAGACTACGATACCATCACAATAGTGTTAGACTACGATACCATCACAATAGTGTTAGACTACGATACCATCACAATAGTGTTAGACTACGATACCATCATGATAGTTAGACTACGATACCATCACAATAGTGTTAGACTACGATACCATCACAATAGTGTTAGACTACGATACCATCACAATAGTGTTAGACTACGATTCCATCATGATAGTTAGACTACGATACCATCACAATAGTGTTAGACTACGATACCATCACAATACTGTTAGACTACGATACCATCACAATAGTGTTAGACTACGATACCATCATGATAGTTAGACTACGATACCATCACAATAGTGTTAGACTACGATACCATCATGATAGTTAGACTACTATACCATCACAATAGTGTTAGACTACGATACCATCATGATAGTTAGACTATGATACCATTATGATAGTTAGACTACGATACCATCACAATAGTGTAAGACTACGATACCATCATGATAGTTAGACTACTATACCATCACAATAGTGTTAGACTACGATACCATCACAATAGTGTTAGACTACGATACCATTATGATAGTTAGACTACGATACCATCACAATAGTGTTAGACTACGATACCATCACAATAGTGTTAGACTACGATACCATCACAATAATGTTAGACTACGATACCATCACAATAGTGTTAGACTACGATACCATCACAATAGTGTTTGACGACGATACCATCACAATAGTGTTAGACTACGATACCATCACAATAGTGTTAGACTACGATACCATCATGATAGTTAGACTACGATACCATCACAATAGTGTTAGACTACGATACCATCACAATAGTGTTAGACTACGATACCATCACAATAGTGTTAGACTACGATACCATCACAATAGTGTTAGACTACGATACCATCACAATAGTGTTATACTACGATACCATCACAATAGTGTTAGACTACGATACCATCATGATAGTTAGACTACGATACCATCACAATCGTGTTAGACTACGATACCATCACAATAGTGTTAGACTACGATAGCATCATGATAGTTAGACTACGATGCCATCATGATAGTTAGACTACGATGCCATCACAATAGTGTAAGACTACGATACCATCATGATAGTTAGACTACGATACCATCACAATAGTGTTAGACTACGATACCATCATGATAGTTAGACTACGATACCATCACAATAGTGTTAGACTACGATACCATCACAATAGTGTTAGACTAAGAAACCATCACAATAGTGTTAGACTACGATACCATCATGATAGTTAGACTACGATACCATCACAATAGTGTTAGACTACGATACCATCACAATAGTCTTAGACTACGATACCATCACAATAGTGTAAGACTACGATACCATCATGATAGTTAGACTACGATACCATCACAATAGTGTTAGACTACGATACCATCATGATAGTTAGACTACGATACCATCACAATAGTGTAAGACTACGATACCATCATGATAGTTAGACTACGATACCATCACAATAGTGTTAGACTACGATACCATCATGATAGTTAGACTACGATACCATCACAATAGTGTTTGACTACGATACCATCACAATAGTGTTAGACTACGATACCATCACAATAGTGTTAGACTACGATACCATCATGATAGTTAGACTACGATACCATCACAATAGTGTTAGACTACGATACCATCACAATAGTCTTAGACTACGATACCATCACAATAGTGTAAGACTACGATACCATCATGATAGTTAGACTACGATACCATCACAATAGTGTTAGACTACGATACCATCATGATAGTTAGACTACGATACCATCACAATAGTGTTAGACTACGATACCATCATGATAGTATGACTACGATACCATCACAATAGTGTTAGACTATGATACCATCACAATAGTGTTAGACAACGATACCATCAAGATAGTTAGACTACGATACCATCACAATAGTGTAAGACTACGATACCATCATGATAGTTAGACTACGATACCGTCACAATCGTGTTAGACTACGATACCATCACAATAGTGTTTGACTACGATACCATCACAATAGTGTTAGACTACGATACCTTCACAATAGTGTTAGACTACGATACCATCATGATAGTTAGACTACGATACCATCACAATAGTGTTAGACTACGATACCATCATTATAGTTAGACTACTATACCATCACAATAGTGTTAGACTACGATACCATCACAATAGTGTTAGACTACGATACCATTATGATAGTTAGACTACGATACCATCACAATAGTGTTAGACTACGATACCATCACAATAGTGTTAGACTACGATACCATCACAATAGTGTTAGACTACGATACCATCATGATAGTTAGACTACGATACCATCACAATAGCGTTAGACTACGATACCATCATGATAGTTAGACTACGATACCATCACAATAGTGTTAGACTACGATACCATCTCAATAGTGTTAGACTACGATACCATCACAATAGTGTTAGACTACGATACCATCACAATAGTGTTTGACTACGATACCATCACAATAGTGTTAGACTACGATTCCATCATGATAGTTAGACTACGATACCATCACAATAGTGTTAGACTACGATACCATCACAATCGTGTTAGACTACGATACCATCACAATAGTGTTAGACTACTATACCATCATGATAGTTAGACTATGATACCATCACAATAGTGTTAGACTACGATACCATCATGATAGTTAGACTACGATACCATCACAATAGTGTTAGACTACGATACCATCACAATAGTGTTAGACTACGATGCCATCACAATAGTGTTAGACTACGATACCATCACAATAGTTTTAGACTACGATACCATCACAATAGTGATAGACTACGATACCATCACAATAGTGTTAGACTACGATACCATCATGATAGTTAGACTACGATACCATCACAATAGTGTTAGACTACGATACCATCACAATAGTGTTAGACTACGATACCATCACAATAGTGTTAGACGACGATACCATCATGGTTGGTAGAGTACGATACCATCATAATAGTGTTAGACTACGATACCATCACAATAGTGTTAGACTACGATACCATCACAATCGTGTTAGACTACGATACCATCACAATAGTGTTAGACTACGATACCATCACAATAGTGTTAGACTACGATACCATCACAATAGTGTTAGACTACAAAACCATCACAATAGTGTTAGACTACGATACCATCACAATAGTGTTAGAGTACGATACCATCATGATAGTTAGACTACGATACCATCACAATAGTGTTAGACTACGATACCATCACAATAGTGTTAGACTACGATACCATCACAATAGTGTTAGACGACGATACCATCATGGTTGGTAGAGTACGATACCATCACAATAGTGTTAGACTACGATACCATCACAATAGTGTTAGACTACGATACCATCACAATCGTGTTAGACTACGATACCATCACAATAGTGTTAGACTACGATACCATCAAAATAGTGTTAGACTACGATACCATCACAATAGTGTTAGACTACGATACCATCACAATAGTGTTAGACTACGATACCATCACAATAGTGTTAGACTACGATACCATCACAATAGTGTTAGACTACGATACCATCATGATAGTTAGACTACGATACCATCACAATAGTGTTAGACTACGATACCATCACAATAGTGTTAGACTACGATGCCATCACAATAGTGTTAGACTACGATACCATCACAATAGTTTTAGACTACGATACCATCACAATAGTGTTAGACTACGATACCATCACAATAGTGTTAGACTACGATACCATCATAATAGTGTTAGACTACGATACCATCACAATAGTGTTAGACTACGATACCATCACAATAGTGTTAGACTACGATACCATCACAATAGTGTTAGACTACGATACCATCACAATAGTGTTAGACTACGATACCATCATAATCGTGTTAGACTACGATACCATCACAATAGTGTTAGACTACGATACCATCATGATAGTTAGACTACGATACCATCATGATAGTTAGACTACGATACCATCACAATAGTGTTAGACTACGATACCATCACAATAGTGTTAGACTACGATACCATCATGATAGTTAGACTACGATACCATCACAATAGTGTTAGACTACGATACCATCACAATAGTGTTAGACTACGATACCATCTCATTAGTGTTAGACTACGATACCATCACAATAGTGTTAGACTACGATACCATCATGATAGTGTTGGACTACGATACCATCATGATAGTTAGACTACGATACCATCACAATAGTGTTAGACTACGACACCATCACAATAGTGTTAGATTACGATACCATCACAATAGTGTTAGACTACGATACCATCACAATAGTGTTAGACTACGATACCATCACAATAATGTTAGACGACGATACCATCACAATATTTTTAGACTACGATACCATCACAATAGTGTTAGACGACGATACCATCACAATAGTGTTAGACTACGATACCATCACAATAGTGTTAGACTACGATACCATCACAATAGTGTTAGACTACGATACCATCATGATAGTTAGACTACGATACCATCACAATAGTGTTAGACTACGATACCATCACAATAGTGTTAGACTACGATACCATCACAATAGTTTTAGACTACGATACCATCACAATAGTGTTAGACTACGATACCATCACAATAGTGTTAGACTACGATACCATCACAATAGTGTGAGACTACGATACCATCACAATAGTGTTAGACTACGATACCATCACAATAGTGTTAGAGTACGATACCATCACGATAGTTAGACTACGATACCATCACAATAGTGTTAGACTACGATACCATCACAATAGTGTTAGACTACGATACCATCACAATAGTGTTAGACTACGATACCATCACAATAGTGTTAGACTACGATACCATCACAAAAGTGTTAGACTACGATACAATCACAATAGTGTTAGACTACGATACCATCACAATAGTGTTAGACTACGATACCATCATGATAGTTAGACTACGATACCATCATGATAGTTAGACTACGATACCATCACAATAGTGTTAGACTACGATACCATCACAATAGTGTTAGACTACGATACCATCACAATAGTGTTAGACTACGATACCATCACAATAGTGTTAGACTACGATACCATCAAAATAGTGTTAGACTACGATACCATCATGATAGTTAGACTACGATACCATCACAATAGTGTTAGACTACGATACCATCACAATAGTGTTAGACTACGATACCATCTCAATAGTGTTAGACTATGATACCATCACAATAGTGTTAGACTACGATACCATCATGATAGTTAGACTATGATACCATCATGATAGTTAGACTACGATACCATCATGATAGTGTTAGACTACGATACCATCACAATAGTGTTAGACTACGATACCATCATGATAGTTAGACTACGATACCATCACAATAGTGTTAGACTACGATACCATCACAATAGTGTTAGACTACGATACCATCATGATAGTTAGACTACGATACCATCACAATAGTGTTAGACTACGATACCATCACAATAGTGTTAGACTACGATACCATCACAATAGTGTTAGACTACGATACCATCACAATAGTGTTAGACTACGATACCATCACAATAGTGTAAGACTACGATACCATCATGATAGTTAGACTACGATACCATCACAATAGTGTTAGACTACGATACCATCACAATAGTGTTAGACTACGATACCATCACAATAGTGTTAGACTACGATACCATCACAATAGTGTTAGACTACGATTCCATCATGATAGTTAGACTATGATACCATCATGATAGTTAGACTACGATACCATCATGATAGTTAGACTACTATACCATCACAATAGTGTTAGACTACGATACCATCATGATAGTTAGACTACGATACCATCACAATAGTGTTAGACTACGATACCATCATGATAGTTAGACTATGATACCATCATGATAGTTAGACTACGATACCATCACAATAGTGTTAGACTACGATACCATCACAATAGTGTTAGACTACGATACAATCATGATAGTTAGACTATGATACCATCATGATAGTTAGACTACGATACCATCATGATAGTTAGACTACGATACCATCACAATAGTGTCAGACTACGATACCATCACAATAGTGTTAGACTACGATACCATCATGATAGTTAGACTATGATACCATCATGATACTTAGACGACGATACCCTCATGATAGTTAGACTACGATACCATCATGATAGTCATACTACGATACCATCACAATAGTGTAAGACTACGATACCATCATGATAGTTATACTACTATACCATCACAATCGTGTTAGACTACGATACCGTCGCAATAGTGTTTGACTACGATACCATCACAATAGCGTTAGACTACGATACCATCATGATAGTTAGACTATGATACCATCATGATAGTTAGACTACGATACCATCATGATAGTTAGACTACGATACCATCACAATAGTGTAAGACTACGAAACCATCACAATAGTGTCAGACTACGATACCATCATGATAGTTATACTACGATACCATCACAATAGTGTAAGACTACGATACCATCATGATAGTTATACTACGATACCATCACAATCGTGTTAGACTACGATACCATCACAATAGTGTTCTACTACGATACCATCACAATAGTGTTAGACTACGATACCATCATGATAGTTCGACTATGATACCATCATGATAGTTAGACTACGATACCATCACAATAGTGTTAGACTACGATACCATCACAATAGTGTTAGACTACGATACCATCACAATAGTGTTAGACTACGATACCATCATGATAGTTAGACTATGATACCATCATGATAGTTAGACTACGATACCATCATGATAGTTAGACTACTATACCATCACAATAGTGTTAGACTACGATACCATCATGATAGTTAGACTACGATACCATCACAATAGTGTTAGACTACGATACCATCACAATAGTGTTAGACTACGATACCATCACAATAGTGTTAGACTACGATACCATCACAATAGTGTTAGACAACGATACCATCATGGTAGTTAGAGTACGATACCATCACAATAGTGTTAGACTACGATACCATCACAATAGTGTTAGACTACGATACCATCACAATCGTGTTAGACTACGATACCATCACAATAGTGTTAGACTACGATACCATCACAATAGTGTAAGACTACGATACCATCACAATAGTGTTAGACTACGATACCATCACAATTGTGTCAGACTACGATACCATCATGATAGTTAGACTACGATACCATCACAATAGTGTTAGACTACGATACCATCACAATAGTGTTAGACTACGATACCATCACAATAGTTTTAGACTACGATACCATCACAATAGTGTTAGACTACGATACCATCACAATAGTGTTACACTACGATACCATCATGATAGTTAGACTACGATACCATCACAATAGTGTTAGACTACGATACCATCACAATAGTGTTAGACTACGATACCATCACAATAGTGTTAGACGACGATACCATCATGGTTGGTAGAGTACGATACCATCACAATAGTGTTAGACTACGATACCATCACAATAGTGTTAGACTACGATACCATCACAATCGTGTTAGACTACGATACCATCACAATAGTGTTAGACTACGATACCATCACAATAGTGTTAGACTACGATACCATCACAATAGTGTTAGACTACAATACCATCACAATAGTGTTAGACTACGATACCATCACAATAGTGTTAGAGTACGATACCATCATGATAGTTAGACTACGATACCATCACAATAGTGTTAGACTACGATACCATCACAATAGTGTTAGACTACGATACCATCACAATAGTGTTAGACGACGATACCATCATGGTTGGTAGAGTACGATACCATCACAATAGTGTTAGACTACGATACCATCACAATAGTGTTAGACTACGATACCATCACAATCGTGTTAGACTACGATACCATCACAATAGTGTTAGACTACGATACCATCACAATAGTGTTAGACTACGATACCATCACAATAGTGTTAGACTACGATACCATCACAATAGTGTTAGACTACGATACCATCACAATAGTGTTAGACTACGATACCATCACAATAGTGTTAGACTACGATACCATCATGATAGTTAGACTACGATACCATCACAATAGTGTTAGACTACGATACCATCACAATAGTGTTAGACTACGATACCATCACAATAGTGTTAGACTACGATACCATCACAATAGTTTTAGACTACGATACCATCACAATAGTGTTAGACTACGATACCATCACAATAGTGTTAGACTACGATACCATCATAATAGTGTTAGACTACGATACCATCACAATAGTGTTAGACTACGATACCATCACAATAGTATTAGACTACGATACCATCACAATAGTGTTAGACTACGATACCATCACAATAGTGTTAGACTACGATACCATCATAATAGTGTTAGACTACGATACCATCACAATAGTGTTAGACTACGATACCATCATGATAGTTAGACTACGATACCATCACAATAGTGTTAGACTACGATACCATCACAATAGTGTTAGACTACGATACCATCACAATAGTGTTAGACTACGATACCATCACAATAGTGTTAGACTACGATACCATCACGATAGTGTTGGACTACGATACCATCATGATAGTTAGACTACGATACCATCACAATAGTGTTAGACTACGACACCATCACAATAGTGTTAGATTACGATACCATCACAATAGTGTTAGACTACGATACCATCACAATAGTGTTAGACTACGATACCATCACAATAATGTTAGACGACGATACCATCACAATATTTTTAGACTACGATACCATCACAATAGTGTTAGACTACGATACCATCACAATAGTGTTAGACTACGATACCATCACAATAGTGTTAGACTACGATACCATCACAATAGTGTTAGACTACGATACCATCATGATAGTTAGACTACGATACCATCACAATAGTGTTAGACTACGATACCATCACAATAGTGTTAGACTACGATACCATCACAATAGTTTTAGACTACGATACCATCACAATAGTGTTAGACTACGATACCATCACAATAGTGTTAGACTACGATACCATCACAATAGTGTGAGACTACGATACCCTCACAATAGTGTTAGACTACGATACCATCACAATAGTGTTAGAGTACGATACCATCACGATAGTTAGACTACGATACCATCACAATAGTGTTAGACTACGATACCATCACAATAGGGTTAGACTACGATACCATCACAATAGTGTTAGACTACGATACCATCACAATAGTGTTAGACTACGATACCATCACAAAAGTGTTAGACTACGATACCATCACAATAGTGTTAGACTACGATACCATCACAATAGTGTTAGACTACGATACCATCATGATAGTTAGACTACGATACCATCATGATAGTTAGACTACGATACCATCACAATAGTGTTAGACTACTATACCATCACAATAGTGTTAGACTACGATACCATCACAATAGTGTTAGACTACGATACCATCACAATAGTGTTAGACTACGATACCATCACAATAGTGTTAGACTACGATACCATCATGATAGTTAGACTACGATACCATCACAATAGTGTTAGACTACGATACCATCACAATAGTGTTAGACTACGATACCATCACAATAGTGTTAGACTATGATACCATCACAATAGTGTTAGACTACGATACCATCATGATAGTTAGACTATGATACCATCATGATAGTTAGACTACGATACCATCATGATAGTGTTAGACTACGATACCATCACAATAGTGTTAGACTACGATACCATCATGATAGTTAGACTACGATACCATCACAATAGTGTTAGACTACGATACCATCACAATAGTGTTAGACTACGATACCATCACAATAGTGTTAGACTACGATACCATCATGATAGTTAGACTACGATACCATCACAATAGTGTTAGACTACGATACCATCACAATAGTGTTAGACTACGATACCATCACAATAGTGTTAGACTACGATACCATCACAATAGTGTTAGACTACGATACCATCACAATAGTGTTAGACTACGATACCATCATGATAGTTAGACTACGATACCATCACAATAGTGTTAGACTACGATACCATCACAATAGTGTTAGACTACGATACCATCACAATAGTGTTAGACTACGATACCATCACAATAGTGTTAGACTACGATACCATCATGATAGTTAGACTATGATACCATCATGATAGTTAGACTACGATACCATCATGATAGTTAGACTACTATACCATCACAATAGTGTTAGACTACGATACCATCATGATAGTTAGACTATGATACCATCATGATAGTTAGACTACGATACCATCACAATAGTGTTAGACTACGATACCATCATGATAGTTAGACTATGATACCATCATGATAGTTAGACTACGATACCATCACAATAGTGTTAGACTACGATACCATCACAATAGTGTTAGACTACGATACCATCATGATAGTTAGACTATGATACCATCATGATAGTTAGACTACGATACCATCATGATAGTTATACTACGATACCATCACAATAGTGTCAGACTACGATACCATCACAATAGTGTTCGACTACGATACCATCATGATAGTTAGACTATGATACCATCATGATACTTAGACGACGATACCCTCATGATAGTTAGACTACGATACCATCATGATAGTCATACTACGATACCATCACAATAGTGTAAGACTACGATACCATCATGATAGTTATACTACGATACCATCACAATCGTGTTAGACTACGATACCGTCGCAATAGTGTTTGACTACGATACCATCACAATAGCGTTAGACTACGATACCATCATGATAGTTAGACTATGATACCATCATGATAGTTAGACTACGATACCATCATGATAGTTAGACTACGATACCATCACAATAGTGTAAGACTACGATACCATCACAATAGTGTCAGACTACGATACCATCATGATAGTTATACTACGATACCATCACAATAGTGTAAGACTACGATACCATCATGATAGTTATACTACGATACCATCACAATAGTGTTAGACTACGATACCATCACAATAGTGTTCTACTACGATACCATCACAATAGTGTTAGACTACGATACCATCATGATAGTTCGACTATGATACCATCATGATAGTTAGACTACGATACCATCACAATAGTGTTAGACTACGATACCATCACAATAGTGTTAGACTACGATACCATCACAATAGTGTTAGACTACGATACCATCATGATAGTTAGACTATGATACCATCATGATAGTTAGACTACGATACCATCATGATAGTTAGACTACTATACCATCACAATAGTGTTAGACTACGATACCATCATGATAGTTAGACTACGATACCATCACAATAGTGTTAGACTACGATACCATCATGATAGTTAGACTATGATACCATCATGATAGTTAGACTACGATACCATCACAATAGTGTTAGACTACGATACCATCACAATAGTGTTAGACTACGATACCATCATGATAGTTAGACTATGATACCATCATGATAGTTAGACTACGATACCATCATGATAGTTAGACTACGATACCATCACAATAGTGTCAGACTACGATACCATCACAATAGTGTTCGACTACGATACCATCATGATAGTTAGACTATGATACCATCATGATACTTAGACGACGATACCCTAATAATAGTTAGACTACGATACCATCATGATAGTCATACTACGATACCATCA
Source organism: Antennarius maculatus (assembly GCA_013358685.1). Taxonomy (NCBI): domain Eukaryota; kingdom Metazoa; phylum Chordata; class Actinopteri; order Lophiiformes; family Antennariidae; genus Antennarius; species Antennarius maculatus. The sequence continues at coordinate 76,346 of JABVMC010000034.1, read as the reverse complement.
CAATAGTGTAAGACTACGATACCATCATGATAGTTATACTACGATACCATCACAATCGTGTTAGACTACGATACCATCGCAATAGTGTTTGACTACGATACCATCACAATAGTGTTAGACTACGATACCATCATGATAGTTAGACTATGATACCATCATGATAGTTAGACTACGATACCATCATGATAGTTAGACTACGATACCATCACAATAGTGTAAGACTACGATACCATCACAATAGTGTCAGACTACGATACCATCATGATAGTTATACTACGACACCATCACAATAGTGTAAGACTACGATACCATCATGATAGTTATACTACGATACCATCACAATCATGTTAGACTACGATACCATCACAATAGTGTTCTATTACGATACCATCACAATAGTGTTAGACTACGATACCATCATGATAGTTCGACTATGATACCATCATGATAGTTAGACTACGATACCATCACAATAGTGTAAGACTACGATACCATCATGATAGTTAGACTACGATACCATCACAATAGTGTTAGACTACGATACCATCATGATCGTTAGACTACGATACCATCACAATAGTGTTAGACTACGATACCAACATGATAGTTAGACTATGATACCATCATGATAGTTAGACTACGATACCATCATGATAGTTAGACTACGATACCATCACAATAGTGTAAGACTACGATACCATCATGATAGTTAGACTACGATACCATCACAATAGTGTTAGACTACGATACCATCACAATAGTGTAAGACTACGATACCATCATGATAGTTAGACTACGATACCATCATGATAGTTAGACTACGATACCATCACAATAGTGTTAGACTACGATACCATCATGATAGTTAGACTCTGATACCATCATGATAGTGTTAGACTACGATACCATCATGATAGTTAGACTATGATACCATCATGATAGTTAGACTACGATACCATCATGATAGTTAGACTATGATACCATCATGATACTTAGACTACAATACCCTCATCATAGTTAGACTACGATACCATCATGATAGTTATACTACGATACCATCACAATAGTGTAAGACTACGATACCATCATGATAGTTACACTACGATACCATCACAATCGTGTTAGACTACGATACCATCACAATAGTGTTTGACTACAATACCATCACAATAGTGTTAGACTACGATACCATCATGATAGTTAGACTATGATACCATCATGATAGTTAGACTACGATACCATCACAATAGTGTAAGACTACGATACCATCATGATAGTTAGACTACGATACCATCATGATAGTGTTAGACTACGATACCATCACGATAGCATTAGACTATGATACCATCATGATAGTGTTAGACTACGATACCATCACGATAGCATTAGACTATGATACCATCACAATAGTAGGAATCAGAGTATGAGGCGATCACAATAGTACCCATTACTATCTTACTGCTATCACAATACCACCTACTGTACTATGAGCACAGTATTCCCTACAACTGAACTACTGTTAAAATAATAAAATAATGACTACTGTACTCCTTCTATAAGTCTTTCTTTTTTATTAGTACAATTCTGCACAACTATCAAAATAACATATCTTTTAATAAATAATTACTCAGAAACACACACACACACACACACACACACACACACACACACACACACACACACACACACACACACACACACCTCCCTACTGCACAATGCCATGTACAGATAGTTTCAATAACATAAATATAATCTATGCTGTTATTGTTGCAGCAACGTTTCGTCCATCTCCTATTATTATACGTACTACTAGTTGGCGATGACACTGTAGATGTTGCCAAAGTCAAACTAAGTTATGCTATTTTTTTCACTTTCTAAATTTAGAGAGTAGAGAGTATAGAGTATAACTTTATTAATCCCTTGAGGGGGTTCCGTCAGGGAAATTAACAATTTCAATTCATTTGCATGAATACATATTCCTGAGACCAACTTAATCTTTTAAATTGTGTGAAAAGTGTTGTGGTTTTCTACAGAGCAAGACCGTATTCCTGTGATGAGGGGTCAGTGGTTCATTGATGGCACGTGGTTTCCCCTGGAGGAGGATGAGAGTGACCTCATCGAGATGGAGCACCTCAACCGTTTCTGGGGGCAACAGATGAAGGACACCTATGACATAGAGGTGGTTCCTACCATGGTGGACTGCAAGGATGGTAAGGGATGGAAAGCAGAGTGTGGATGACAGGAAGAGTGTGTGTACAACAAATGTAATTTTTTCCCCAAGAATGTCTCAACAAGTGGGACGTATTTGGGAGTTAGCAGATTAGCAGATTGTGCTTTGTTATGGATTTATCCAGTCTGTTATTGAACAGCTTCTCTAGGATTATTGATAACTGTGGTAGTATTGAAACAGGTCTGTAATTTGTAAATTCACAAGCATCCCCATTTTTATACATCGGAACCACTTTAGCAATCTTCATTTTGTCAGGAAACCCCCCAGTTTGAAATGACAGATTACATGTGTGTGTAAGTGTTTGCAAAATTCCATCCAGTATGTCCTTAATCAGCTTCATATCAAATCCATTCACATCAGTAGAAGTTGTTGCTACGCATTGACCAGGTGTCTCATCTCTGTGTCCTTCACTGGCGCCACAAACATTGAGTTTGGGTTCCGTCCTCCAGTGTCGTCTAAATAATCCCAGTGTGAGACAGGAATGTTTTCTGCCAGCTCAGGACCAACACACACAAAGAATTCATGACATTTATTAGCTACTTTATCCATATCCTCTATTTTTGTATGTTTAATATTAAAGTATTCTGGATAGGATGATTTGGCCTTACTTTGTTTTATAACGTTATTAATTATGTCCCATAATTTTTTGGTGTAATTTTTATTTTCTGCAAGCAAGTTACTGTAGTATTCTTTCTTACATGTTTGTATTATAACATTTAATTTATTTCTATATTTCTTGTATTTAGTTTCTGATTTCAGTTTGTGTATTTTTATTGGGGTTTAACAGATCAGTGTTGGTATCACCACATAAAAACACATGTTTGTGATTGATTTTTTGAAAGTAAATTTACCATACATTCAATAAATTCTTCTATTTTAGAATCAGGTGCTCTGTAGACACAACTAACAACAATATTTTTACCTTTTTTCACAAACACTTCCACAGTTATACATTTCATTACGTTATCAACAGATACCCACATATTTTTTAGAGTCTCAAACTTAATGTTGTTTTCAATAAACAGAACAGGTCAACACCCCCCCCCCCTTTATTCCTCCTGTTCACACAAGTCATGTTGTATGGTTTAGGTAATCCTGAATGCATCCTAAATGTGTGTATAGACTCTACTGTTGAAGTGAATTAGTGAAAGCTGACCCTCCGGTTTAAACTTTTTGTTGTATTGATCCTGGGTGTGATATCCGTTCTTTCTCATCGTGTCTTTGTAGAAATTGTTATCCGGGTCAATAATTCCATTTGGGTCAGACAGGGTATAATCCACAAAGTGATCGGTTTTCAATTCCAGATTATCTTGATCAGCAGTTCTCTGTATCAGATCTTTCATTTCTTCAGACTGTACAGAGATGGTTGTTCTCTGCTGTGTTGAAGTTAGAGGTTTTCTCTTTGGTCATACCTTATTGGTTGAGTTTCTCCAATTCCTCCACATTTTTGATCACCAATTTTTTCATCTGCTCCGGATAAAGCCCCTTTGTTCTGATGAAGATCCTGCAGGTGTTGGTCCAGGTGTTGGTCCAGGTGTTGGTCCAGGTGTTGGTCCAGGTGTTGGTCCAGGTGTTGGTCCAGGTGTTGGTCCAGGTGTTGTCCATCAGCCCATTCTTCTTCAGCTGTCGAGCTGGTTTAGTGATATCAGCATTCTTTTTGGTGAGGTTCTCGTTGATGTAGACGTCGTTTCCTCTCAGCTTAGGTCCTTGTTTCAGAAGAGCAATTTTGAATTTGCGGTTGTAGAACTTTCTCAGCACTGCAGGTGGTCTCCTACCTCCTGATGGTAGTGGGTGACATGTCTCCATCTGGTCCGGCTCGATGTTGATCTCCAGGTTTCTCAGTTGAGAACTCACCTGTTGTTCCACCGACTCATAATCAGTTCTGTGTTCAGTTTCCTCTCCTCTGGTCACGGCATGAGCATAATTTTTTCGGCTTGAGTTTGATGCTGGTGATGATCACATCATTTATTTGAAAGCTTTGTTCAAATTCCTCCATTCTTTGTTGTCCTTGCTCCGCTCCTTTCTGCATTTTTTCCATGTCATCCTACACTTTTTGCATGTGGTTAATTAATGGTTTCAACTTGTCTTCCAACCTTTTATCAAGTTCACTGTTGAACTTATCGAAGTCACTCCTGTGCTGATCAACAGTGCGGGTTAGCGCCTTCAACCCAGAGACCACCCGTTCAAGAGTTTTATTCTCATGTTTATTCTCAGACTCCTCAGATTTTCCTTTTCCTCTCGGCATTTTGAAGGAGTCAGTGAGAGTTAATGAGTGTTTATCCAGTACAAGTTCCAGAGAGATAGCAAAGTTAGCAACAACGAGAGACAGAAGAAAAGACGTCTGCTCACATTGAAAGCCGGAAGACTTATTGAAGGTGATATGAAGTTTGGTATTTTGGCCGTTGGCATTTATCCTTGCTTATTGGGTTGTTTCATCACTAAGCCTGTATACCCTGCCAACCTTCTAATCCTGCCACCATCACAACTTACACATAGTTAACGTACGCCAGGTTTGACTGACATTAAATATGAAGCTGACATTTTATCTAAAGTGGTTCAGTAGTGCTTCAGAATGAGGTTCTATTAAGTCAAATAAACAATTATTAACATAGTGTTAATAAGTAATATATTGAGAGTTATTTAACATCGAGTAATAGTTATAATGTTAAATTACATTGAGTTACATTTAGTTAAATTTATTAGTTTCTTCTGGCCCTTGGAGGACAACCAATATGATGATGTGGCCCTCAGTGAAAATGAGTTTGACAACCCCGATGTAGAGGGTTACATTTGTCTCATCTACAAGAAAATGGTTGGATGGATGGATGGATGGATGGATGGATGGATGGATGGATGGATGGATGGATGCCATCTTTCTCAGAGAGCGTGTGAGGAGAGTCTGCATCTCACAAACCCTATTTTTTCATGTTGATCAAATCAATACGTGTGATGTCACTGAAGTTCACTGTGATCACCGTGAATTTGTCTCCCAGCTATCCACAGCCTGAAGCTGAGCAGGAATCATGTGGACTGGCACAGTGTGGACGAGGTCTACCTGTATAGTGATGCCACCACCTCCAAGATTGCTCGCACAGTCACTCAGAAACTTGGCTTCTCCAAAGGTAATAAACCACCATCACGATGTTGTGGTGAACCCACACGTTTCCTTAATGGCATGAAGATTTGGTCTTAAAATATTCTCAGTAATAGGTCTTACATTGAATCATATTTATTTATGCAGCACTCCATAAAACATAGTCTTTTTTAATATTTTTTTGCCACCTTTGTAATAAAAGCTAAGGACAGTATTTGTAGGAAAGTACATTTATATACTTTAAAAAGCACAAAAACAACAGCAGGGTTTTTTTTCTTTTCAAATACAAAGCATGACAAAACAAACATAAAATTCAAATATATTAAAATATCTGAAAAAAACAAAGACAAGAAAACATCTTTAAAATCTGTTTGAGTTAAACTGTTCCACTATTCAGGGAATTAAAGTCATGTTTGCCACAACAAGTTTAACAGGGCCAGCAGCAGCTCAGTCCACTAAGTCTGGGGCAGTGCTGTAGCCGTGTTCATCTGCTGTCCTCAGCCTCCAGCAGTGGGACACGCCTCCATCGGGGGTATGTAGAAGAGGCTGCGCCTGAGGATAGCCCCCCTGAAACCACCCATATCGTGTTTGTGGTGCATGGAATCGGCCAGAAGATGGATCAGGGTCGCATCATCAGGAACACCAGCATGTGAGAGGGTTTGTCAGTGTGTTACACCATCCTAGAGAATGAATCACATTACTGTACTGAGAGGTCTTGTGTTGGTAGGATGAGAGACGCTGCCAGGAAGATGGAGGAGAAGCACTTCTCTGATCGCTCCACGGAGCATGTGGAGTTCCTGCCTGTGGAATGGAGGTCAAAGCTGGCTTTGGATGGAGGTACGCTGCACCTCAAGGCACAGAGAAATGATGCTGTTATTATGCCAGCCAATTCTATTTTCATGTTCAGAACGTTGTGTGTAACTCACTCGTAGTTCCGTCCCGCTTCAAAGCGGTGATGTGTTGTAATGTCAGTGTTGGTGTGTTTGTCCATCCGTTAGTCCACCAAATATCTTCACAACCGCTGCAGATAGAAAGATGAAACAAAAAGCACATGACTCAGGCAGCAAAGGATGAATATGAGATGAAGACCTTGACCTTGAGAAAACTAAGTCAAGGTCAAATTTCAACTTTTGTACATTTTTTTGCAGATATTTCAGGAACCGGACAAGATAGAAAGACAAAACAAAAGGCGTTAAATTCAGGGAGGCAAGGGGATGGAAATTAGATCACAACCTTGAAAAACTAGGTCAAGGTCAAATTTTCACTTTTATACCTTTTTAGGTACACATCTCTGAAACCTGATAAGATTTAATCACAAAACAACAAACAGCATTTTCAGGAAGCCAGAGGCACAAAAATGTGTAGGTCAGGGTAAAATGTTGAATTCAGGGGTGTCATGGGATGTTGTAATCTCTGACTACCTTGTTACTGTTTTTAATTGAACAAACACGTTACATTTAAAATTTTAAAGAAATCATAACAATATTTTAATGTGTTTTTCCTGAAATAGCAAAACAGCATTGAATATCAACATGAGCAACCATGTATATACTATTATACAGTATATGGTATATAATAACAATATACAGTAATATGACTTTCAATTTTACCTTTCGTATATTTTATATATAAAATGTTTTATTGGCATAATACAGTGTAATTGCAAGAAACAATGAAAGTAAATTCTTGTGACACACAAAGGCAGCTGCACTATTTTGACAGAAGGATTGTTGAAGGAAGGGTTGAAGGCCTGCTGGATGAAGACCGACTACATCCCTGTCAGACCTCCACTCATTGTGATGTCTGTAATATAACATGTAATATAACATGTAATATAACAATAGAACATGTAATATAACAATATAACATGTAATATAACATGAGCCTGGTGGTTTAGGTAAATGATGGGCTTCCCTACAGAGGACATGTTGGTTGCTGGAAGGTTCACCTTTTTTTAGTGGTTTTCTGTATAATCGAGTGAATCCTTCAAGGCCTGCGAGACACAGTACAGACACTGATCACACAGTAATAAAGTTAATGGTTAATGAATATGTAGTACTTTACTCTGGTGGTCTCTGAACCAGACTAACTGCAGAGCGCTGGGGGTCAGTGTCTTTACAAATGGAATGTGCAAATATATATTAGGGTCTTGATTGAAATAATACAGCCTGCTGTCACTCTCCCTTGGAAGAAGTGATGTGTTTTGACCTGTATGTATTGAGCAGAGTGTAAAAGGAATGTCCCGACTGGAGATTAAAACAGTGTAATAAGTAAATAAATATTACTGTTCTGAACTCCGTGGTGAGACCAGCGATGTTGTTTGTTCTAGAGCAGTGGTTCTTAACCTTTTTGGACCTACCGAACCCCACCAGTTTCATATGTGCATTCTCCAAACCCTACTTTAGTGTAAAATAAAATATCATTCTTTTCAAAGTCAAGACATATAGTTTTTCTGCTGGTGCACAAAATGAACAGTGCAGAACAAAACCAACGTAGTGCGTGAACTCACAACAAATTACATACCTGCAATCAATGTGACTTCTGCTGTTGCCTTTGAGACACCAGATCAGATATGCGTGGCTTCACCTTGGCAAGGGCTACTCGCCTGTCATTTTCACAGCAAAGTCTGTTTCTTTTCTTTGTTTTTATGTCCAACATCCTCGAAAAGGATTGGATTGGATTGGATAGGACTTTGATGAAGTGATGCAGAGCATACCTAGAAGAGAGAGAGTTGTCATTGGTGCAGACTTCAATGGACATGTTGGTTCAGGAAACAGAGGTGATGAGGAAGTGATGGGCAGGTTTGGTATCCAGGAGAGGAACGCAGAAGGACAGATGGTAGTTGACTTTGCAAAAAGGATGGAAATGGCTGTCGTGAATACTTTCTTCCAGAAGAGGCAGGAACATAAGGTGACCTATAAGAGTGGTGGTAGGAGCACACAGGTAGACTACATCTTGTGTAGACGATGTAACCTGAAGGAGATCAGTGACTGCAAAGTAGTGGTAGGCGAGAGTGTAGCCAAACAGCATAGGATGGTGGTGTGTAGGATGACTCTGGTGGTGAGGAAGATGAAGAGGGCAAAGGCAGAGCAGAGGACGAAATGGTGGAAGCTAAAAAAGGAAGGGTATTGCATGACTTTTAGGAAGGACTTAAGACGGGCTCTGGGTGGTCAGGAGGTGCTTCCAGATGACTGGACAACTACAGCTAATGTGATCAGGGAGACAGGTAGGAGAGTACTTGGTGTGTCATCTTGAAGGAAAGTAGATAAGGAGACTTGGTGGGGGAATGAGGAGGTACAGGATTGTATACAGAGAAAGAGGTTAGCTAAGAAGAAGTGGGACACTGAGAGGACTGAGGGGAGGAACGGGTGGAGAAAAGTGTCAGGTGGAGGATTTGAAGTACTTAGGGTAAACAGTCCAGAGCAATGGAGAGTGTGGAACAGAGGTGAAGAAGCGTGTCCAGGCAGGATGGAACGGGTGGAGGAAAGTGTCAGGTGTGATGTGTGATAGAAGAGTTTCAGCTAAAATGAAAGGAAAGGTGAACAAAACTGTGGTGAGACCAGCGATGTTGTTTGGTCTAGAGACAGTGTCACTGAGGAAAAGACAGGAGGCAGAGCTGGAGGTAGCAGAGATGAAGATGCTGAGGTTCTCTTTGGGAGTGACCAGGAAGGATAGGATCAGGAATGAGTACATCAGAGGGACAGCACAAGTTAGAGGTTTTGGAGATAAAGTCAGAGAGGCCAGACTGAGATGGTTTGGACATGTCCAGAGGAGAGATAGTGAATATATTGGCAGAAGGATGCTGAGTTTTGAACTGCCAGGCAGGAGGCCTAGAGGAAGACCAAAGAGGAGGTTTATGGATGTAGTGAAAGAGGACATGAAGGTAGTTGGTGTGAGAGAAGAGGATGCAAAGGACAGGGTTAGATGGAGGCAATTGATTCGCTGTGGCGACCCCTGAAGGGAAAAGCCGAAAGGAAAAGAAGAAGATCCTCGAAAAGGATTGCTCGCAAAGATATGTCGTAACAAATGGTATAAAAAACTCCAGGGCTTTCTTGTCGATAACTGGATACTTTTCCATTTGTTGACACCAAAACGTTGAGAGCGTTGTTGTACTGAAGAGTTGTTGTTGAACCTGGCTCTGCTGAATTTAAATGATTTTGTCGAGGTATTCATCATTGACTTCTGTTGTCTCAACATCAAACGTGAACGGCCGTCTCACCCAGGCTGGATATGAGTCTCATGCAGGGAAGTATCCGTCGAGAGACTTTGCAAGCTCATCTAAGTGTGTGGCAATTGCTTGTTTCAGTTCCATGGGTACAGAAATGTCACCAATTCCAGGCACATCTTCAATCTTACTTACGCAGTTGTCAAGAAGGGGAAAGTTTGCAAAGTTATTGTTCTCTGTTCATGGTTTCCATAATAGTAGCTTTTTTTGAAAAGCCTTCAGGTGTTCTCCTGCTTCTATGATGTTGACCTCACCCCCTGCATCTGCTGATTAAGGTGATTGAGAGCTGCGAATATATCACCCATGTACGCTAAAATGAGAATGAACTCAGCTTTTTTGAAGCATGTGCATCTGCATGACAATGTTGGTGCTCTTCCAAAAACAAGGCTAATTCCACACGCAAGGCAAAAACACGATTCAGCACCTGTCCGCGGGACAACCACCGAACATTAGAATGGTACAGAAGTACCTCGAATGCAGCGCCCATTTCTTTACACAGCTCACTGAAGATGCGGTGACTCAGAGCACTATTTCGCACATAGTTCACACATTCCACTACAGTTTTTAATACTTCTACCATTTTTGGAGGAAAGGTTTTTGTTGCCAATGCATACCTGTGCAGAATGCAATGCATAACAATGATGTGTGGTGCATCGGCTTTGCACCAAAACCAGACTTTCTTCACAGCATGACTGGAGCTCCATCCGTACAAAGTACAGAAACCATATCCCACAAAAGATTATTGTCTCTGAAGAAGTCATCCACAAGCTTCTTCACATCGGCTGCCTTGTTGTTGTAAGAGGCTTACAAAATAAAAACTCTTCTTTTATCATGTCGTCTTTCACATACTGCACAAAAACAGCAAGCTGGCTTAGATTAGCAACGTCTGTGGTCTCGTCGAGTTGAAGGCTGAATTTTACTGGGCTTGAAATCAGATCTGCGACTACTTGAGCCAAGATGTCTTTACTCATGTCCTCTACTCTGTCGCTGATGGTGCCATTTGTAAGAGGAACTTTGGATAATTTACCTTCGGCCGCTGTTCCGAGTATCAGATTTGCCATCTTTAACGCAGCTGGTTTTACAAATGTTTCATCAAGAGTGTGTGGCTTGCCCTGCTTTGCGATCATGTACGCAACTTTGTATGATGCTGTGAGGATCGGTTTGTTAATGGGTACAAATCCAAGAGCAGGCAGAGTGGCCTTTCTCATTGAATCTGGCTCTCTTCACCTTGAATTCAGCAAGAGTTGTGTTGTTATATTCCCCATCTCCGTGCAACTTCTCGAAGTGTTCCTTTAGTTTTGCAGGTGCGAGGCTCGAGTTACTCAATTTAGCATTGCAAATCATGCAGGTAGGACGCTGACTCCCATCACGTTCCGTGATACATGAGAATCCATAACATACATATTCGTCAGACCACTTTCTTTTTTTGCTCGACATATTTAGTATGGATTAAATTTTAATAATTAAAATACGAAAAAAGTAATTACACGTAATTATCAATCCTGAGGGCACTAAGTTCCTCGCAGCACTGATTGGCCAAGCAATGTCACGTGATCACCTGCAGCCAGTGATGGCCAAGCGGTGCATGTCATCGTGTATAGACATGATGAGTCGGTGTGTCTTTACCTCCGCGGCAGAGGCTCCCCCGAACCCCTGAGACCGACCCACCAGACCCCTAGGGTTCAACCAAACCCAGGTTAAGAACCACTGGTCTAGAGACAGTGTCACTGAGGAAAAGACAGGAGACAGAGCTGGAGGTAGTAGAGATGAAGATGCTGAGGTTCTCTCTGGGAGTGACCGGGAAGGATAGGATCAGGAATGAGTACATCAGAGGGACAGCACATGTTAGAGGTTTTGGAGATAAAGTCAGAGAGGCCAGACTGAGATGGTTTGGACACGTCCAGAGGAGAGATAGTGAATATATTGGTAGAAGGATGCTGAGTTTTGAACTGCCAGGCAGGAGGCCTAGAGGAAGACCAAAGAGGAGGTTTATGGATGTAGTGAAAGAGGACATGGAGGTAGTTGGTGTGAGAGAAGAGGATGCAGAAGACAGGGTTAGATGGAGGACACTGATTCGATGTGGCGACCCCTGAAGGGACAAGCCAAAAGGAGAAGAAGAAGAGTTCGGAACTCCCCATAAAATCAAACAGATGAGACAAAGGGTCAGTGCTGCTGTGGCTCCATCCACCACAGAAGAGGACCCACCTACCTACCTACCTACCTACCTACCTACCTACCTACCTACCTACCTACCTACCTACCTACCTACCTACCTTCCTACCTACCTTCCTACCTACCTACCAACCTACCTACCTGTTACATAATGAAGGTTGTGTATCTTTTATTTTATTTTATTTATTATATTTTTGTCTGGTCCTGCAGACACAGTGGACTCCATCACTCCTGATAAGGTGCGTGGTCTCAGAGACCTTCTGAACAGCAGTGCCATGGACATCATGTATTACACCAGCCCTCTGTACAGAGACGAGGTGGGACTGGAACCGATACCCTACATGAATCCCATTTAGCATGTTCAGCCTAATTGTGTCTCCTCAGAGATTTATTGTGGTGAATCAGGCAATGTGGGGGGGTTCATTCATTCAAATACACCCCCACCGCACAAAACCACCTGTGTTCCATCCACTGTCCCTTCATGACACTGTGTTACCGTCTGTGTTACCGTCTGTCTGTATGTTACTGTCTGTTGGTTCCTGGCTGTGTGTTACTGTCTGTGCATTACTGTCTGTCTGTTACAGTCTGTGTGTTACTGTCTGTTACTATCTATGTGTTATCATCTGCTGAGTTACTGTCTGTCTGTTACAGTCTGTGTGTTACTGTCTGTCTGTTACTATCTATGTGTTATCATCTGCTGAGTTACTGTCTGCTGTGTTACTGTCTGCTATGTTACTGTCTGTGTTACTATCTATGTGTTACCATCTGCTGTGTTACTGTCTGCTGTGTTACTGTCTGTGTGTTACTGTCTGCTGTGTTATTGTCTGTGTGTTACTGTCTGCTGTGTTACTGTCTGCTGTGTTACTGTCTGCTGTGTTACTGTCTGTGTGTTACTTTCTGCTGTGTTACAGTCTGTGTGTTACTGTCTGTTACTATCTATGTGTTATCATCTGCTGAGTTACTGTCTGTCTGTTACAGTCTGTGTGTTACTGTCTGTCTGTTACTATCTATGTGTTACCATCTGCTGAGTTATTGTCTGTCTGTTACAGTCTGTGTGTTACTGTCTGTCTGTTATTATCTATGTGTTATCATCTGCTGAGTTACTGTCTGCTGTGTTACCATCTGCTGTGTTACTGTCTGCTGTGTTACTGTCTGTGTGTTACTGTCTGCTGTGTTACTGTCTGTGTGTTACTGTCTGCTGTGTTACTTTCTGTGTGTTACTGTCTGCTGTGTTACTGTCTGCTGTGTTGCTGTCTGTGTGTTACTGTCTGCTGTGTTATTGTCTGTGTGTTCCTGGCTGTGTTTTACTGTCTGTGTGTTACTATCTGTTGTGTTACCATTTGCTGTGTTACCGTCTGCTGTGTTACTGTCCGCTGTGTTACTGTCCGCTGTGTTACTGTCTGCTGTGTGACTGTCTGTGTGTTACTGTCTGCTGTGTTACTGTCGGCTGTGTTACTGTCTGCTGTGTTACTGTCTGTGTGTTACTGTCTGCTGTGTTACTGTCTGTGTGTTACTGTCTGCTGTATTACTGTCTGTTGTGTTACTGTCTGCTATGTTACTGTCTGTGTGTTACTGTCTGTGTGTTACTGTCTGCTGTGTTACTGTCTGCTATTTTACTGTCTGTGTGTTACTGTCTGTGTTACTATCTATTGTGTTACCGTCTGCTGAGTTACTGTCTGTCTGTTACAGTCTGTGTGTTACTGTCTGTCTGTTACTATCTATGTGTTATCATCTGCTGAGTTACTGTCTGCTGTGTTACTGTCTGCTGTGTTATTGTCTGCTGTGTTACTGTCTGCTGTGTTATTGTCTGTGTGTTACTGTCTGCTGTGGTACTGTCTGTGTGTTACTGTCTGCTGTGTTACTGTCTGTGTGTTACTGTCTGCTGTGTTACTGTCTGTGTGTTACTGTCTGTGTTACTATCTATGTGTTACCATCTGCTGTGTTACTGTCTGCTGTGTTACTGTCTGTGTGTTACTGTCTGCTGTGTTATTGTCTGTGTGTTACTGTCTGCTGTGTTACTGTCTGTGTGTTACTGTCTGTGTGTTACTTTCTGCTGTGTTACAGTCTGTGTGTTACTGTCTGTTACAATCTATGTGTTATCATCTGCTGAGTTACTGTCTGTCTGTTACAGTCTGTGTGTTACTGTCTGTCTGTTACTATCTATGTGTTATCATCTGCTGAGTTACTGTCTGCTGTGTTACTGTCTGCTATGTTACTGTCTGTGTTACTATCTATGTGTTACCATCTGCTGAGTTATTGTCTGTCTGTTACAGTCTGTGTGTTACTGTCTGTCTGTTATTATCTATGTGTTATCATCTGCTGAGTTACCATCTGCTGTGTTACCATCTGCTGTGTTACTGTCTGTGTGTTACTGTCTGCTGTGTTACTGTCTGTGTGTTACTGTCTGCTGTGTTACTGTCTGTGTGTTACTTTCTGCTGTGTTACTGTCTGTGTGTTACTGTCTGCTGTGTTACTGTCTGCTGTGTTACTGTCTGCTGTGTTGCTGTCTGTGTGTTACTGTCTGCTGTGTTATTGTCTGTGTGTTCCTGGCTGTGTTTTACTGTCTGTGTGTTACTATCTGTTGTGTTACCATTTGCTGTGTTACCGTCTGCTGTGTTACTGTCCGCTGTGTTACTGTCCGCTGTGTTACTGTCTGCTGTGTTACTGTCTGTGTGTTACTGTCTGCTGTGTTACTGTCGGCTGTGTTACTGTCTGCTGTGTTACTGTCTGTGTGTTACTGTCTGCTGTGTTACTGTCTGTGTGTTACTGTCTGCTGTGTTACTGTCTGTTGTGTTACTGTCTGCTATGTTACTGTCTGTGTGTTACTGTCTGTGTGTTACTGTCTGCTGTGTTACTGTCTGCTATTTTACAGTCTGTGTGTTACTGTCTGTGTTACTATCTATTGTGTTACCGTCTGCTGTGTTACTGTCTGCTGTGTTACTGTCTGCTGTGTTACTGTCTGCTGTGTCACTGTCTGTGTTACTATCTATTGTGTTACCGTCTGCTGTGTTACTGTCTGCTCTGTTACTGTCTGTGTGTTACTGTCTGTGTTACTATCTATTGTGTTACCGTCTGCTGTGTTACTGTCGGCTGTGTTACTGTCTGCTGTGTTACTGTCTGTGTGTTACTGTCTGTGTGTTACTGTCTGCTGTGTTACTGTCTGCTTTTTTACTGTCTGTGTGTTACTGTCTGTGTTACTATCTATTGTGTTACCGTCTGCTGTGTTACTGTCTGCTGTGTTACTGTCTGCTGTGTTACTGTCTGCTGTGTCACTGTCTGTGTTACTGTCTGTGTTACTATCTATTGTGTTACCGTCTGCTGTGTTACTGTCTGCTGTGTTACTGTCTGCTGTGTTACTGTCTGCTGTGTCACTGTCTGTGTTACTATCTATTGTGTTACCGTCTGCTGTGTTACTGTCTGCTCTGTTACTGTCTGCTGTGTTACTGTCTGCTGTGTCACTGTCTGTGTTACTATCTATTGTGTTACCGTCTGCTGTGTTACTGTCTGCTCTGTTACTGTCTGTTGTGTTACCATTTGCTGTGTTACCGTCTGCTGTGTTACTGTCTGTGTTACTATCTATTGTGTTACCGTCTGCTGTGTTACTGTCGGCTGTGTTACTGTCTGCTGTGTTACTGTCTGTGTGTTACTGTCTGCTGTGTTACTGTCTGTGTGTTACTGTCTGCTGTGTTACTATCTGTTGTGTTACCATTTGCTGTGTTACCGTCTGCTGTGTTACTGTCTGTGTTACTATCTATTGTGTTACCGTCTGCTGTGTTACTGTCCGCTGTGTTACTGTCGGCTGTGTTACTGTCTGCTGTGTTACTGTCTGTGTGTTACTGTCTGCTGTGTTACTGTCTGTTGTGTTACTGTCTGCTATGTTACTGTCTGTGTGTTACTGTCTGTGTGTTACTGTCTGCTGTGTTACTGTCTGCTTTTTTACTGTCTGTGTGTTACTGTCTGTGTTACTATCTATTGTGTTACCGTCTGCTGTGTTACTGTCTGCTGTGTTACTGTCTGCTGTGTTACTGTCTGCTGTGTCACTGTCTGTGTTACTATCTATTGTGTTACCGTCTGCTGTGTTACTGTCTGCTCTGTTACTGTCTGTGTGTTACTGTCTGTGTTACTATCTATTGTGTTACCGTCTGCTGTGTTACTGTCGGCTGTGTTACTGTCTGCTGTGTTACTGTCTGCTGTGTTACTGTCTGCTGTGTCACTGTCTGTGTGTTACCGTCTGCTGTGTTACTGTCTGCTGAGTTACTGTCTGCTGTGTTCCCGGCTGTGTGTTACCGTCTGCTGTGTTACTGTCTGTTGTGTTACTGTCTGTGCGTTACTGTCTGCTGTTTTACTACCTGTGTGTTACTGTCTGTGTGTTACTGTCTGCTGTGTTACTGTCTGCTGTGTTACTGTCTGTGTGTTACTGTCTGCTGTGTTACTGTCTGCTGTGTTACTGTCTGTGTGTTACTGTCTGTTGTGTTACTGTCTGTGCGTTACTGTCTGCTGTTTTACTACCTGTGTGTTACTGTCTGTGTGTTACTGTCTGCTGTGTTACTGTCTGCTGTGTTACTGTCTGTGTGTTACTGTCTGCTGTGGTACTGTCTGCTGTGTTAATGTCTGTGTATTACTGTCTGTTGTGTTACTGTCTGGTGTGTTACTGTTTGTGTGTTACTGTCTGTTGTGTTACTGTCTGTGCGTTACTGTCTGCTGTTTTACTACCTGTGTGTTACTGTCTGTGCGTTACTGTCTGCTGTTTTACTACCTGTGTGTTACTGTCTGTGTGTTACTGTCTGCTGTGTTAATGTCTGTGTATTACTGTCTGTTGTGTTGCTGTCTGCTGTGTCACTGTCTGTGTGTTACTGTCTGTTGTGTCACTGTCTGGTGTGTTACTGTCTGTTGTGTTACTGTCTGTGCGTTACTGTCTGCTATGTTACTGTCTGCTGTGTTACTGTCTGCTGTGTTACTGTCTGCTGTGTTACTGTCTGCTGTGTTACTGTCTGTGCGTTACTATCTGCTGTTTTACTACCTGTGTGTTACTGTCTGCTGTGTTACTGCCTGTTGGGTTACTGGCTGTGTCTCCACAGATCACCAGGGGTCTGACGCTGGAGCTCAATCGTCTGTACTCACTGTTCTGCTCACGGAACCCAGACTTTGAGAAGAACGGGAAGGTTTCCATCGTCTCCCACTCGCTGGGCTGCGTCATCACCTTCGACATCATGACAGGCTGGGATCCTGTTCGCTTCCATCACCAAGAAGCACCAGACCCAGAGGAGTCCAGGATGCTCTGGCCAAATGAAGAGGAGCGCCACCTACAGGAGCAGCTGAGACTCACTTGCCTCAGGTGCTGAGTTCTTCTGTTGTGTTGTACATGTAGTCACCTCATGGTAGCAGTGCTTTATTAAACTTTCTACTTCGCAGTTTGGTCCAGTGTGTAGTTAGTGAAGAGAAAGAAGGGAGTCATTTGAGTGAAGGTGTCCACTAGGTGGCAGCACTAGTCAAGAATCCAGTTTTCATTGTTTAGGGGACATCATCATCATCATCATCATCATCATCATTATCATCATCATCATCATCATCACCATCATCATCATCAACCCTGTTAAAATAATGTGAGACTCAGTAATAACTGACAGACTGCAGTCTCTGCTTTAGCTGTCATTCTCACAAATGGGTCATAGATAGAAAGATAGATGTATATATACTTTATTTATCCCCAGAGAACCTTCTGCTCATAAACAGAAACAACACATACACACATACATTCCACATGTCATCACAACAACGAAGAAACATAGAAATATACTACATGGAACATATTTAAAAGAAAATTTAAAAAGTCCTGGTTCACGAGACAATAAATCAGAAAATGAAACGTATGGATTCATGTGACCTTAAACACACTTTGGTATCACTATTTTAAGATTGGTTAGACTTCATGTTGTTGAATGTAATCATTCCTAGTGATGTGTAGCTATAACTGGGACTCAGTTTTTTGGATTGGGAAACATCCTCAGTCTGCTGGAACCGACTGGAAGAAGCTGCTGTAATGTTTCTGTTGATCATCAGGTTGAGGGACCTGGAAGATCAGTTCCAGGGATTGCAGACGTCGTCCTGTGTCGCAGAGCCAGCCTTAAGATTCAAGGTACAATTGGTAGTTATTTCGCTGTTCTATTAGCAAGCAGTGTGTGTGTGTGTGTGTGTGTGTGTGTGAGTGTATGTGGTTTTTGGGGTCTTGTGGTAATAGCTGTACAATTACACGGCCAAAACCGAGTAGCTAAGTCCAATTAATAGACTGGAATGACATTAATTATCTGTTCTGTGCTGCAAGATAATGTTTTGTCAACAAATCTTAAAATTAAAATTTGGTGCTAGCCTGGAAGTGAGTGAGCTAAAATAACAATAATATAGTAATAATGTAAGATGTTAAGCTTGTTTCCTGATGTGAAACTGGTGCAGTTGGTGTCGTCAGTTCATCACAAGTTTACACACAGTTTCACATCCACATGTAGTCATGT
Source organism: Antennarius maculatus (assembly GCA_013358685.1). Lineage (NCBI taxonomy): Eukaryota > Metazoa > Chordata > Actinopteri > Lophiiformes > Antennariidae > Antennarius > Antennarius maculatus. Next base: position 58,116 of record JABVMC010000034.1, on the reverse strand, counting down.
TAGAGCCACTAATGCACTTCCTATGCATGCTTTGGGTGTGAGGAACATTATTATCACACGTTTAATATTCTATGGGTGTGGGGGGTGTAACTTTACAGCTTCATGTCTCCTCGTCCCTCCTGCCTGCCAGCAGTGAAAGCCTTGTGGGTTTTCCATGTGGAAACGGCTGTATTGGATCAGGGAACATTCACTGTCTCATGTCATAGGTAGAGAACTTCTTCTGCATGGGTTCTCCTCTGGCTGTGTTTCTGGCATTACGGGGTATCCGACCTGGAAACAACGGTGTCCAGGACCACATCCTCCCCACGTCTATATGCAAACGTCTCTTCAATATCTTCCATCCTACAGACCCTGTGGTGAGCTGTGGTTCCAGCAGACGAGTGTCTTCAGTTTAAACTGTAATCAGGGAGCAGTGTTCAGATCAGCCTGTTGTGTTTATACACTAATCCCTCGTTCCTCACGGTTAATGTGTTCAGGGACCAACCGCAAAAATGAAATTCAGCGATATAGTGATGATCTATTTATCTTAATATTTTCGGTAATTTAAACATTTATGAACCCTCCCCATACTGATATTAAACCACCTTCTATCTGTATTACCTTTAAAACACTCTGATAGAATTGTAACCCCCCTGGTGCTTCTTATGGTGGGGAAGGATGACACACACCATATTCCTTGAACGTCTTTATTTGGCGTCCAGCCTTAACAAGGAACAAACAGGAACTGACAGCGATCTTCCGCTCATACTCTTGCTGCCACGCCCCCTTCTCAGTCTCACCAACACACACAGAACACACACAGAACACACACAGAACACACACATGCAGGCCAACTTCGGGCAACACACACACACACACAACAGAAAAGTTGCAGGAGGAACCGTGAGTCTTTGAACGCAGCGCACACATGGATGATGTCAGCCAATAGCATGAGTGTACAGTATCAATCAACTCAATCAATCAACTTTTATTTATATAGCGCTTAATCACATCTGAAGACATTTCAAAGCGAAAGCCAACAATGCCCTCCAGAGTATCATGTGACTACCAACTAAAAATCCATGATGTAGTGCAGAACGTGTCTTAAATCGTGAATAAGCGAGGGATTACTGTACCGTGAATAACGATCAACCAGACTTTTCAAAGCTTTGCCTGTTCTGTAATATGTGGACTACAAGCTGCTACTTTTTTCACACGCTTTGAAACCTGCGGCTTAAACGACGATGCAGATAGCCTCTAGATGTTTACTGGACAGAGGCCTCCAGGCGCTCTAGCAGGAGCGCTAGAGCAAGATTACTGCAAGGCCTTTCTTGTTGGGATCCACAGCAAAAACATCCAGAAGCTTCAACACAGTCAACATTGTGCTGCGCTATTCCTAATGAAAGTGTAAAAAATTTGACCACATGTCAGCCGTTTGAAAATCCCTCCACTGGTTTCCTGTCTCTGTCAGGATGGAGTATAAAATCTCTCCTCTGACACATCTGTAACTGCTCCAGTGAACTGAAGGAGCTCATCGCCCTCAGCCCCTCACACGCTCCCTCTGCTCAGGACAAGCAGACGGTCTGCAGAGACGGAACTTTCTGCCACACCCTGCTCACCTCACAGCTCCACAGACACTGGATGTTTTTAAAAAGGACTTAAAACATTTTCTTTCTTGTCTTAACTATGTTTGTTTAACATTTTGAATTATATATCTTATTTTATCTTATTTTTATTGCGTAGCACTTTGATATTATTTCCACAATACAAAGTGCATTACAAATTAAACATTATTATTATTATTATTATTATTATTATTATTATTATTAATTATTATTATTAAGACGGACAGGTGGAAGAAAGAATGCAGACACTGCCGTAGTTTGATTGTGTTTTGAACAGACATTTTTCACATCATTCACACCGATTATATTGGAAAACACACAGAGACAATGAATCTGGCTGTTGAAGTCGGAACCAGAGCTGCTGCCCTAAGCTTGGTATCAATGATGGATGGTGAGACGTCGGAGACGGCTGCGTTTTTTTTTACTGCTGTGTTATGGGCACTGTCTGGAAAAAAGCAGTAATTAATAATTTTAAAAATCTTTTTTGTGAATATCTCATGTTAAAACACGTCGACACCTGTGACTTACAGGCAGGTGCTGCCTATATATGTACAAAGGTTTTTTTCTTTCAAATTTTAGTTGGTGCAGCTGATGTTCAGGTGTGCTCAATAGTTTGGATATTACGGTTCTGTCGCCATTAAATAATGAAAGTGAATTAACTGATAATAACAAAACATTCTAAGCATTCATTTAATTTTGAAATGGTTCTTTGTGCTTCTTTGTTTCAGGCTTACAGACTGGAGCCTCTTATTTTAAAGCATTACAGTAACATCACCCCTGTTCAGATTCACTGGTAAGACAAACATGCTTTCATTTGATCAGTAACGTGTTCCTATAATGAATGTGTGATGAATTCTCATGTGGAGATAATGAAACGAGGGATGCTGTAATGTGTAACTAAAGGAAACTGTGGTGATTCTCTGGCCTGCTATGAAATGATGAATGCTAGTTTAAACTTTGTGTACAGTATATTAAAATTACATAATTTATTTTCACAAACAGTATATGTGTTTTCAATACTCCACAATTAGACACCACTTTAGTTAAGTGGAGCTATGGATGGATCACACTCCTCAGCCTCCCAGGGAAAGTCTTTTCCAGGGTACTGGAGAGGAGGATTAGACCGATAGTCAAACCGTGGATTCATGAGGAACAATGTGGTTTTCGTCCCAGTCGCGGAACACTGGACCAGCTCTATACCCTCTGAGTGCTCAAGGGTTCATGGGAGTTTGCCCAACCAGTCCACATGTGTTTTGTGTATCTGGAGAAGGCATTTGATCGTGTACCTCGTGGTATCTTGAGGGGAGTGCTTTGGGAGTATGGGGTCCGGGGCACTTTGCTGAGGGCTGTCCGGCCCCTGTATGACCGAAGCCAGAGCTTGGTTCGCATTGCCGGCAGTAAGTCAAACCTGTTCCAGGTGCATGTTGGACTCCGGCTGGGCTGCCCTCTATCACTGGTTCTGTTCATAATCTTTATGGACAGAATTTCTAGGCGCAGCCAGGATCTGGAGGGAGTCCTGGTTGGGGACCAAAGGATTTCATCTCTGCTTTTTGCAGACGATGTTGTCCTGTTGGCCTCATTAAACCTGGACCTTCAGTGTGCACTGGGACGGTTTGCAGCTGAGTGTGACTCGAGTGGGATGACGATCAGCATCTCTAAATCCGAGGCCATGGTTCTCAACTGGAAAAGGGTGGTGTGCCCTCTTCAGGTCGGTGGAGAGTCTTTGCCCCAAGTGGAGGAGTTTAAGTGTCTTGGGGTCTTATTCACGAGTGAGGGAAGGATGGAACGTGAGATTGACAGACAGATCAGTGCAGCTTCTGCAGTGATGCAGTCGCTGTATAGGTCCACTTAAACTTTCTCATAAGAAAAAGTTTAAGTGGATCCAAGAGTGCAGTTTTAATTTTGTGTGTGGTTGCAAAGTGTAAACAGGATCATAACACTTGAGGTTCTTAAGTTCAGAAGTAGAGATGGACTCAGGCATTGGTCAGTGGGCTTGGGGTTCCTCTGCATTGACAACTCCCTCGGGATGGATGAGGTTGGCCATGAATTCCTCAAAGCTGTGGATATTATGGACAGTTGTCTTGGCCAACTTGCCTCTGCCATGCTACATGGGTATTGGGCTAAGTCTCCCTGGAATGGCAAAGTAGGGTTATGGTTTCCCTTTTAAAGAAGTGGGACCAGAGGGTGTTTTTTCCAAATAGTCTTTTCAGCGTTCCTGTTAAGTTTTATTTGAGGGTTTGGAAGAGAAGAGGCCAGATGTGGGTCAAACTTCGGATCCAATAGGAACAATGCAGATTTTATTCCAGTCATGGAACCCTGGACCACCTGTATACCCTTGCAAGAATGCAAGGGTATACAGGTGCAAGGGCATACATGGATTGGTTGAGCAAATGGTAGTTTGCTCAACCAATCCACAGGTATTTTGTGGAGAAGGCCTCTAATTGCTTCCCTCATGGTGATCTCGGGGATTGCTCCAAGTGTACATAGTTGATGGTCAGTTACTATGAGCAACTGGTTACCTGTACGTTTAGAAAGTTTTCCAGCAGTGAATCAGAGTCTTTTCCTGTTAGGACAGGGCTCTGCCAGGCCTGTCCTTTTCCGTTGATCCTGTTCATAATGTTTACCGACAGGATTGTGCAGCACAGTCACGAGGTACAGGGTTCCTGCTTGGTGGTCTCAAGATCCCATCTCTGCTCTTTTCAGATGTTGTCGACCTGGTCGTTTCATCAAACAGTGACCTCCAGTTCACACTGCATTGGTTTGCAGCATTGTGAAGCAGCTGTGATGATGATCAGACTTGGAGTAGAGCCAGTGCTCCTCTGCATCAAGAGAGTTAGGGTTAGGGTTAAAATTGTCATGGTTTGGCGTGGCAGTGCTGGTGTGTGGTAGGGAGAGGCCAAGCTTGTGGGTGGAGCTACGGCTCCACACCTGTTGGTCTTCTCCACACCTGAGACTCATCCACACACCCGTTACTGATCGTCACACCTGAACTAGTTGGAGCTAATGACCATAAGGCTTTTTAAGCCTTGCTCAATGAGAGCTCGGTGCTGGTTTGTTTCCTTTAGTTGGTTTTCCTGGAATCTGTGTGTGGAGTAGTTTTTTCTGAATTCAAACCTGTTGGTTCTGTTCTGTTCTGGCCTTGTTCTGCCTGAGTTTTTGTTCTGATTAAACATGGATAACAGACATGCCTTTGGTGTCCTTCATTTGGGTCCATACCCTGACCGGCGTGACAAAAATGCTAATAGATATCACATGACATCCTATGTGTTCTGTGAGGTCATTCTGTGGCCAATGAGATGAACTACAGCTGAATATAGACGAGGTATGGTACGATGCAGTGACCTGCGGTTGATGTGGATGTGATGTGCAGGTATAACACCAGCAGCCCAACACCTTACGATCAGATCCCGCCCACGCTGCTCAACTTGCCAAAGGAAGCCACGTCTGTCTCCGACTCCGAGAGCCTCCCCAGCCCTTGCACATCACCACCCCAGGTCCGACGGCACTACGGAGAGTCCATCACCAGCCTGGGCAAGGCTAGCATCATGGGTGAGAAAGTAGTTCATGGCTGTGTAGATAGTAGCTGCAGTAAAACAGGTGGAGTCCACACAGTCTGACCTCAGAGCAAGAGCTGTTCACACAGCCCTCAGTGGCTGGTTAGCATCATCTAGACCAGGGATTCCCAAAGTGTGGTGCGCACACCCCCTGTGGTGCGCGAGCTGCCGCTAGGGCGTGCGTGAGTGTAATGGCAGCTGAGTATCTTCCATCCATCCATCCATTTTCTTCCGCTTATCCGGGGTCGGGTCGCGAGAGCAGCAGCTAAAGCAGGGAAGCCCAGACTTCCCTCTCCCTAGCCACTTCGTCCAGCTCCTCCGGGAGAATCCCAAGGCGTTCCCAGGCCAGCCGAGAGACATAGTCTCTCCAGTGTGTCCTGGGTCGTCCCCGGGGCCACCTCCCGGTAGGACGTGCCCGGAACACCTCACCAGGGAGGCGTCCAGGAGGCATCCTGACCAGATGCCCGAGCCACCTCATCTGGCTCCTCTCGATGCGGAGGAGCAGCGGCTCGACTCTGAGTCCCTCCCAGATGACCGAACTTCTCACCCTATCTCTAAGGGAGAGCCCGGACCCCCTGCGAAGGAAACTTATTTCAGCCACTTGTATCTGGGATCTCGTTTTTTCGGTCACAACCCACAGCTCGTGTCCATAGGTGAGGGCAGGAACGTAGATCGACCGGTAAATCGAGAGCTTTGCCTTTCGGCTCAGCTCCTTCTTCACAACGACGGACCGATACAGAGTCCGCATCACTGCAGACGCTGCACCGATCCGCCTGTCGATCTCCCGTTCCAGCGTACCCTCACTCGTGAACGAGACCCCGAGATACTTGAAGTCCTCCACTTGGGGCAGGATCTCATCCCAAACCCGGAGAGGGCACTCCACCGTTTTCCGACTGAGGACCATGGTCTCAGATTTAGAGGTCCTGATTCTCATCCCAACCGCTTCACACTCGGCTGCGAATGGCTCCAGTGAGAGTTGGAGATCACGGCTTGATGAAGCCAACAGCTCCACGTCATCTGCAAAAAGCAGAGACGTAATACTGAGGCCACCAAACCGGACACCCTCAACGCCTTGGCTGTGCCTAGAAATTCTGTCCATAAAAGTTAAGAACAGAATCGGTGACAGCCTTGAAAGGGCAGCCTTAGCGGAGTCCAACCCTCACTGGAAACGAATCCGACTTACTACTGGCAATGTGGACCAAACTCTGACATCGGTCGTACAGGGACCGAACAGCCCTTATCAAGGGGTTCGGTACCCCATACTCCCGAAGCATCTTGAAATACATAAATAATTAAATAACTAATTTAAACACTTTTTAATGGAGGATTAACAGTTTAAATATTTAATTTCATTCACGGAAATCATTTGTAATTTTCATTTAAAAAACGTTTTGGGAAAATTTTAGATGAAAAAAAAATACCCAAAATGCACTTGGATTTCTCCTAGCTACATGCTAGCTTGTTGCGATAGCATCAACAATAATATGCTGAAATGCATAACTGGTTTTAAAATGGGCAGTCTGTCCGGTATTAAATCTGGGAGAAATGAAAGAGGACAGGATACATTGGCCACAACTGAGAGCTGTTCATCTACCAGGATGAAGAAATCCAGTAGGAAAAAGAGAGTGATGATGACGAGAAGGGGGAAACTGAAAATGAGGAGCTCAGAACACAGAAAACTCACCCGGACACTTCATCTGGAGAAGGGGGTAAAGAACACAATGAGACTCGTACTCGAAAGAGAAAATATGATGTTGAACTTGGGGCCTATGTTATTTTGATTCTTTGTGGCGGAGGAGCATATTTGTTACCATTTAATAACTGTTACAGTTTGTTAAATAGGCCTATTTGTTACATAGTAATAACTGCTGTTCATCACTCATCTGTAGTCGGCTCGCTCGGCGACCATTTTGACTTAAAATATTATTATTGTCATTTTTATATTGTTACTATTATTCTCCCCACCGTTTCTCAAGTGAGAGATCATTAGGCCCATTATTGCACAATCTATTCTGTGTTAACAGGAGCCTACATTATTAAACTTGATACCTATATGGCTATAAAGACTACCCCTTTTCTTTCTTTTTTTCCATGTTTCGGGCATTGGGGGTGCGTCAGCTAAGTAGGGAGGTAGAAGTGGGAACGCGGCCTGAAAAGTTTGGGAACCGCTGATCTAGACAAATCAGTGGAGCGCTACATGTCATGACCCTACTTTTCCCTCAATGCAGTAGACCTTGAGTGGACCCTAAATTGATGGCAAATGTTTTTTCAACCATAGACTTAACAATTCATTTAACCTGCACAAAAACTACAAATCCTTAACGGAGTTCAACACAGTATCTTCACACAAAAAAACACCTTAAACAATTTAACATTTGGATAAATTAAAGACTGCTATGACTGTCTTGCCTTGTGCTAAAGCCACAACGAGCAGCATGTTAGCCTTAAGTGGAAAAAATAACAACAAAAAAAGTCAGGAAATGTGACTGCTATGTGCATACCTGCCCTCATCAACACTGAGCCCAACATGTACTAGTAGTCCTCAGCGTATGAACACAATTGGTTCTGAGGGATTGTTCATAAACTATATTGTTCATAAGGCATTATTTATCAAATTTCAATCTATAATCACCATTTCAGGTCATGTAAGTTACTGCCATTACTACCCTAACTACGAAATAACTACTAGAAGACTTACCAGAAACATAACAGGACATAAAATCAATACAAAATGAAAAATTACGGGTATAGGTTGTTTGGAGTTGAGTTGTTCTTGATTATATGTCAGTTTGGAAAAAAATCAAATTAAAAATACTAAGTTTATATCATTGTACTTGAATTAACGTCCACCAAAATATTGGACTCTTAAAATCATTGGAAATTCATTAAAAGCATATACACTCAACAAAAATGTAAACGCAACACTTTTGTTTTTGCTCCCATTTTTCATGAGATGGACTTAAATATCTAATTCATTCCAGATACACAATATTACCATTTCTCTCAAACATTGTTCACAAATCTGTCTAAATGTGTGACAGTGAGCACTTCTGCTTTGCTGAGATAATCCATCCCACCTCACAGGTGTGCCACATCAAGATGCTGGTCTGACATCATGATTAGTGCACAGGTGTACCTTATACTGCCCACAACAAAAGGCCACCCTGAAATGTGCAGTTTTGTCTCACAGCAAAATGCCACAGATGCCACAAGCATTGAGGGAGCGTGCAATTGGCATGCTTCAAAGAATATGGCAGTACATCCAACCAGCCTCACAACCGCAGACCACGTGTAACCACACCAGCCCAAGACCACCACATCCAGCAGGTTCACCTCCAAGATGGTCTGAGACCAGCCACTCAGACAGCTGCTGAAACAATTGGTTTGCATAACCAAACAATTTCTGCACAAACTGTCAGAAACCATCTCAGGGAAGCTCAACTGCATGCTGGTCGTCCTCATCGGGGTCTTAACCTGACTCCAGATCGTCGCCGTAACAGACTTGAGTGGGCAAATGCTCACATTCGAAGGCGTCTGGCACGTTGGAGATGTGTTCTCTTCACGGATGAATCTGGGTTTACATTGTTCAGGGCAGATGGCAGACAGCGTGTGTGGCGTCGTGTGGGTGAGCGCTTTGCTGATGTCAATGTTGTGGATGGAGTGGCCCATGGTGGTGGTGGGGTTATGGTATGGGCAGGCATCTGTATGGACAAAGAACACAGGTGCTTTTTATTGATGGCATTTTGAATGCACAGAGATACCGTGATGAGATCCTGAGGCCCATTGTTGTGCCATACATCCATGAACATCACCTCATGTTTCAGCAAGATAATGCACGGCCCCATGTTGAAGGATCTGTACACAATTCTTGGAAGCTGAAACTGTCCAAGTTCTTGCATGGCCAGCATCCTCACCGGACATGTCACCCATTGAGCATGTTTGGGATTTGCTTGACCGGCGTATACGACAGCGTGGACCAGTTCCCACTAACAGGCCACAATTGACAATCTGATAAACTGGGGCGGCAGAGGCTCAGTGGTAGAGCGCACGGTAGAGCGGGTCGTTCAATGTTTCAAAGATTGGCGGTTCGATTCCCGCTCCCGCCCCAAAAAAGATCAGCGGGAGGTGTCAGCTCACCTCCGGAGCACTGCCGAGGTGCCCTTGAGCAAGGCGCCGTCCCCCTTACAAGTTGCTCATTTGGGGCGCACCAATAAAGGAGCTGCCACCAGTCTACCTCCTCTGCATACCTACAGGCCCCCTGTGTGTGTTTGTGTTCAGGGCCTGTCTTCTTCTTCTTTTCCTTTCGGCTTTTCCCTTCAGGGGTCGCCACAGCGAATCAATTGCCTCCATCTAACTCTGTCTTTTGCATCCTCTTCTCTCACACCAACTACCTTCATGTCCTCTTTCACTACATCCATAAACCTCCTCTTTGGTCTTCCTCTAGGTCTCCTGCCTGGCAGTTCAAAACTCAGCATCCTTCTACCAATATATTCACTATCTCTCCTCTGGACGTGTCCAAACCATCTCAGTCTGGCCTCTCTGGCTTTATCTCCAAAACCTCTAACATGTGCTGTCCCTCTGATGTACTCATTCCTGATCCTATCCTTCCTGGTCACTCCCAGAGAGAACCTCAGCATCTTCATCTCTGCTACCTCCATCTCTGTCTCCTGTCTTTTCCTCAGTGACACTGTCTCTAGACCAAACAACATTGCTGGTCTCACCACAGTTTTGTACACCTTTCCTTTCATTTTAGCTGAAACTCTTCTATCACACATCACACCTGACACTTTTCTCCACCCATTCCATCCTGCCTGCACACGTTTCTTCACCTCTTTTCCCCACTCTCCATTGCTCTGGACTGTTGACCCTAAGTACTTAAAATCCTCCACCTTCTTGATCTCTTCTCCCTGTAACCTCACTCTTCCACTTGGGTCCCTCTCATTCACACACATGTACTCTGTCTTACTGCGGCTAACCTTCATCCCTCTCCTTTCCAGGACAAACCTCCACCTCTCTAGCTTCTCCTCCACCTCTTCCCTACTCTCACTGCAGATCACAATGTCATCTGCAAACATCATAGTCCATGGAGATTCCTGTCTAACCTCATCTGTCAGCCTGTCCATCACCATAGCGAACAAGAAGGGGCTCAGAGCTGATCCCTGATGCAGGCCCACCTCCACCTTGAACTCCTCTGTCACACCTACAGCACACCTCACCACTGTCTTACAGTCCTCATACATGTCCTGCACGGCTCTAACATACTTCTCTGACACTCCAGACTTCCTCATACAATACCACAGTTCCTTTCTGGGCACCCTGTCATAAGCTTTCTCCAGATCTACAAAAACACAATGCAGCTCCGTCTGGCTTTCTCTGTACTTCTCTATCAACATCCTCAAAGCAAATACTGCATCTGTAGTACTCTTTTTTGGCATGAAACCATACTTCTTCTTTTCCTTTTGGCTTTTCCCTTCAGGGGTCGCCACAGCGAATCAACCGCCTCCATCTAACCCTGTCCTTTGCGTCCTCTACTCTCACACCAACTACCTTCATGTCCTCTTTCACTACATCCATAAACCTCCTCTTTGGTCTTCCTCTAGGCCTCCTGCCTGGCAGTTCAAAAATCAGCATCCTTCTACCAATATATTCACTATCTCTCCTCTGGACGTGTCCAAACCATCTCAGTCTGGCCTCTCTGACTTTATCTCCAAAACCTCTAACATGTGCTGTTCCTCTGATGTACTCATTCCTGATCCTATCCTTCCTGGTCACTCCCAGAGAGAACCTCAGCATCTTTATCTCTGCTACCTCCAGCTCTGCCTCCTGTCTTTTCCTCAGTGACACTGTCTCTAGACCAAACAACATCGCTGGTCTCACCACAGTTTTGTACACCTTTCCTTTCATTTTAGCTGAAACTCTTCTATCACACATCACACCTGACACTTTTCTCCACCCATGCCATCCTGCCTGGACACGCTTCTTCACCTCTTTTCCCCACTCTCCATTGCTCTGGACTGTTGACCCTAAGTACTTAAAATCCTCCACCTTCTTGATCTCTTCTCCCTGTAACCTCACTCTTCCACTTTGGTCCCTCTCATTCACACACATGTACTCTGTCTTACTGCGGCTAACCTTCATCCCTCTCCTTTCCAGGACAAACCTCCACCTCTCTAGCTTCTCCTCCACCTCGTCCCTACTCTCACTGCAGATCACAATGTCATCTGCAAACATCATAGTCCATGGAGATTCCTGTCTAACCTCGTCTGTCAGCCTGTCCATCACCATAGCGAACAAGAAGGGGCTCAGAGCTGATCCCTGATGCAGTCCCACCTCCACCTTGAACTCCTCTGTCACACCTACAGCACACCTCACCACTGTCTTACAGTCCTCATACATGTCCTGCACCGCTCTAACATACTTCTCTGACACTCCAGACTTCCTCATACAATACCACAGTTCCTCTCTGGGCACCCTGTCATAAGCTTTCTCCAGATCTACAAAAACACAATGCAGCTCCATCTGGCCTTCTCTGTACTTCTCTATCAACATCCTCAAAGCAAATACTGCATCTGTAGTACTCTTTTTTGGCATGAAACCATACTGCTGCTCACAAATGCTCACTTCTGCCCTTAGTCTAGCTTCCACTACTCTTTCCCATAACTTCATTGTATGGCTCATCAGCTTTATTCCTCTGTAGTTGCCACAACTCTGCACATCTCCCTTGTTCTTAAAAATGGGCACCAGCACACTTCTCCTCCACTCCTCAGGCATCTTCTCACTATCTAAGATCCTGTTGAACAACCCAGTCAGAAACTCTACTGCCACCTCTCCTAGACACTTCCAAACCTCTACAGGTATATCATCAGGACCGACTGCCTTTCCACTCTTCATCCTCTTCAGTGCTCTCCTCACTTCATCCTGGCTAATCTTTGCTACATCCTGGTCCACAACAGTCACCTCTTCTAGTCTTTGTTCTCTATCATTTTCCACGTTCATCAACTCCTCAAAGTACTCTTTCCATCTTCCCATCACACTGCTGGCACCTGTCAATAGACTTCCATCCCTATCCTTAATCACCCTAACCTGCTGCACATCCTTCCCATCTCTGTCTCTCTGTCTTGCCAGCCTGTATAGATCAGTCTCTCCCTCCTTACTGTCCAACCTAGCATACAAGTCATCATAAGCTTCTTGTTTGGCCTTTGCTACCTCTACCTTCACCTTACGCTGTATCTCCCTGTACTCCTGTCTACTCTCCTCAGTCCTCTCAGTGTCCCACTTCTTCTTAGCTAACCTCTTTCTTTGTATACACTCCTGTACCTCCTCATTCCACCACCAAGTCTCCTTATCTACTTTCCTTCCAGATGACACACCAAATACTCTCCTACCTGTCTCCCTGATCACATTAGCTGTAGTTGTCCAGTCATCTGGAAGCACCTCCTGACCACCCAGAGCCTGTCTTAACTCCTTCCTAAAGGTCATGCAATACCCTTCCTTTGTTAGCTTCCACCATTTCGTCCTCTGCTCTGCCTTTGCCCTCTTCATCTTCCTCACCACCAGAGTCATCCTACACACCACCATCCTATGCTGTTTGGCTACACTCTCGCCTACCACTACTTTGCAGTCACTGATCTCCTTCAGGTTACATCGTCTACACAAGATGTAGTCTACCTGTGTGCTCCTACCACCACTCTTATAGGTCACCCTATGTTCCTGCCTCTTCTGGAAGAAAGTATTCACTACAGCCATTTCCATCCTTTTTGCAAAGTCAACCACCATCTGTCCTTCTGCGTTCCTCTCCTGGATACCAAACCTGCCCATCACCTCCTCATCACCTCTGTTACCTGCACCAACATGTCCATTGAAGTCTGCACCGATGACAACTCTCTCACTTCTAGGTATGCTCTGCATCACTTCATCAAAGTCCAACCAGAATTTCTCCTTCTCCTCCAGCTCACATCCTACCTGTGGAGCATACCCACTAACAACATTGAACATCACACCTTCTATTTCTAGCTTCAGACTCATCACTCTATCCAACACTCTTTTTACCTCCAGGACGTTCCTAACAAACTCCTCCTTCAAGATAACTCCTACTCCATTTCTCTTCCTATCTACACCATGATAGAACAACTTGAACCCTGCACCTAAACTTCTAGCCTTGCTACCTTTCCACCTGGTCTCCTGGACACACAGTATGTCTACCTTCCTCCTCTGCATCATGTCGACCAACTCTCTACCTTTTCCTGTCATAGTTCCAACATTCAACGTCCCTACTCTTAGTCCTATACTCTTGGCGCTCCTCTTCTCTTTCTTCGTGCGAACGCACTTTCCTCCTCTCCTTCTTCGACCAACTGTAATCCAATTTCCACCGGCGCCCTGTAGGTCAACAGCGCCGATGGCGGTTGTTGTTAACCCGGGCCTCGACCGATCCGGTATGGAAGTCATATGTTTGATTCGCATCTTTGATCTGGCAAAAGTTTTACGCCGGATGCCCTTCCTGACGCAACCCTCTGTATTTATCCGGGCTTGGGACCGGCACAATAAGACACTGGCTTGTGCCCTCTTGCGGCTACATTTTGCCTACCTCTTGCCTACCTCTTGCAGCCTGTACACAAATATATATGCATGATTTGATTTGAACTAACTAGAGGGTGCTACTATTTTCCCTGCGGGATTATAATCAGTATATATATATATAAAAACAAAACTCTGTGCGAAGAAGATGTGTTGCACTGCATGAGGCAAATGTTGGTCACACCAAATACTGACTGTTTCTGAGTCCCCAGACCCCCAATAAAGCAAAAAAACCCTGCATATTTCAGGGTGGCCTTTTATTGTGGGCAGTATAAGGTACACCTGTGCACTAATCATGATGTCAGATCGGCATCTTGATGTGGCACACCTGTGAGGTGGGATGGATTATCTCAGCAAAGCAGAAGTGCTCACTATTACACATTTAGACAGATTTGTGAACAATGTTTGAGAGAAATGGTAATATTGTGTATCTGGAATGAATTATAGACCTTTAAGTCCATCTCATGAAAAATGGGAGCAAAAACAAAAGTGTTGCGTTTATATTTTTGTTGAGTATAATATCATGTTACTTTACAATAAATAAGAATAAAGACATATAATTTTATTAAAATATGTATGGAAAGTTTCAATATCTACTGTTAAGAGTCACTCGTGATTAACGTGATCGTTTTGAATTCAGATTATGGTAAACTTTTGCTCCTTTTAATTTAATCCTTGAGGACAAAAAGAAACAAAAAGAAAAAACTTCAAGGAACTCTCAACCTGCTTTTTAAGTGCTACTAACAACAGTCAGTCAGCTGTTGATGATCCACTGTATGGTCCAACGGTAGGTAAAGCACGTAGCATGTAGCTTACCTACAGGAGCAGGGAGGAGTTATTGTGGGTCAGAATCAGAGTTATCATCAGAGAGATTGTCACCACTATCACTATCTTCACCAGCTATTGCTTTATCTTCCAGTAAATTCATCCAATTCCCTCTCCTCAAAGATAAGAGAGAGAGAGAGATTTGATTTTTAACATCACATTTATTCATAAAAGTCAAATTACAAAATAATCACATTGACACAAAATCCAAAAGAGATTCATGTAAAGAGGATTTTCAATAGTACTTTTCTGAACAAAGAAACATCTAACCTTTTAACACTTATCAAACTAAAAAAAACTGACAAAATTAAGAAAAAACACAATTATCCGTTTTCCACAATCATCTTTTCTACAATCATGTCTTTTACTTTTTTCCTTAGTTCTTTCAGAGAGAGAGGTTTGGAATTTGGGGCTTCAGGAAGAATGATGCCAGAGAGATCACTTTAGATAAATTTTGTCCGTTTCTATCATCGCTGATACAGTTGAACTTCTCCTTAACCCATGTATGATTTGAATTGACAAATAAATATTTATACTAATGTACTTTGTCCTATCTTAAGAAAACCTCTCTCCACCACCACATCTCTGGTGATGCCAGAACTAACTGTTCTTCAAGTGGGTGAGAGTCGAGAGAGAAAGAGTTAAATGTTGCTCAAAGGTAGCACCCAGCAGGCTTCAGTACTTTTGTGATGGAACAGCCCGATACCCCCCACAGGATATAAAATATATGAATGTTTTGATCAATGACATTAATGATTTTTTTCCCTGTCCTTCAGGGGCTGCAAGTCTTGGAAAGGGAATCGGGGGCATACTGTTTTCACGGTTTGCCCGTTCTAGTAGCCAGGTGGGTGGCGTGGAGGAGGAGCCACTGGATTCTGAGGGCGGGGCCTCGGAAGTGGAAAATGTGTCATTGGGTCAGGAAGAAGCAGGAGTCACAGACAGTGAGGAGAAGAGCAAACAAACAGATGGGGAAGACAAGCAGGAAGTAGAGTCTGCCATATCCCAGTGCGCCCCAGCTGTCACGGACATCACCTCACGTAAGTAAAACACCCACATTTTGAAAATTTACTTGGACCTGGATAAAGAATCCGCCTGATTCTCCTTCTGCCGAGATTTAGGGAACAGACCCAAATAAACCTGTAAATAAACCTGTGTTCAGTTTTTCATCTTTGCATCTGTGTCCTGGCATTCTGTGAACAGTTTTTCTGTGACACAGTTGGTTCTGTTACATGCGAGTCAACAATTAAGCTGATTTTGAACTTTGAGAAGTTGCTCCAGCTGTGACTCCACAGGGGCTCAGAACTCATAATGGATCCCCTGACATTCCAGCAGAGACTGATGTTGTGTTATTTTCTCTGTTCCAGTGGAGCTGGAGAGACGTATCGACTTTGAGCTGAGGGAAGGCCTGGTGGAGAGCCGCTACTGGTCAGCAGTCACCTCCCATACAGCCTACTGGTGCTCATATGACGTGGCTCTCTTCCTCCTCACCTTCATGTACAGACCTCAAGATGCTCCTGAACCTGCAGAAGACAAATCAGACCTTGCGACATGAGTACTAATTGACACATGAAGACTGAAGACAGTCTTGTGGTTGGGAATTCAGTTAGGTGCACTGCCAGATTCTTAGAAATTTCAATAAAAGTGCAATACAGTCAATAAAAAAATGTGACTTTTTTTCAGTTCTAATGAACATTCCTGCAATCAGCACAATTAAAATGTGTCATTGTGAAAAGATAAACTGCTTTCAGTACACACCTCATCAATAATCTTGTTTGTCAGGGTTATCAATATGCTTGATGGCCTGTCTCCTTCAAGGACAAATGCTCACATGGATTTGAAAAAACTTGAGGGGAATAAACTTTGTGTGTTCCAAGTTTGACACCTTTTTCTTAAACTTTTAAAGTTGAGGAATAAGAGAAGTTATTTTTCTTGACCTTCCATTCCATCTTATTTTCACATATGTGGATGTGACCTTTGGCCCAGATCAATGTTGTTGTTAAACCTCAGAGAGGAGGACCTCTGACTCTGATGACCGGCCAGCTGTTGCTGGGAGTTAGAACACTTTACAGCTATTTATATGGTCGTCCACTAAAAAACAAACTTCTGGTTTGAATGTCAGCGTCTCAAAGTGTCATTGAGTCGGATACAGAACCCTAATGTGAATTAGCAGATGGCTATGCCATGAATGTGTGTGAATGAGGAACCCTTGGTGTGTATAGCACTTTGAGTGTTCAATCAAATTATTGATCTAATCACCATTTGACTCATTACTCTTATTCATTGGAAAACAAGGCTGCTCCATGTGCTGCTGAAAATGTATCCATGCCCCCTTTACTGTTTGATTCAGTTGTCTTCGTGATAATAAATTTGTTCAATGAACTTTTCTTAAGCTCATCAAGTCTTTTTCAGATCTAAGATATCAAATGAATCCTTGAGAGTATTGCTTGTATTTTCAGAGATACTGTAAAAGTAGGCTAAAGTTATTTTTGAAGTAGATGGATGGACAGAAATACCACTACAAACAGAAGTAGATGAACATTATAAAGAAACACCTGATTTATAACTTAGCATTGATACCAATTCTGATGTACTGTGCGCCTTCGCGTTTTCGCACATCAACGCTCGCGACTTCACCTTTTTGGTAGGCAGTTATATGATACCGTACATGCATTCTATTGGCTGACAGCATCTGGATGTGTGCTGTGTTCCTTGAGTCTCGGACTTACGTGAGACACAAAAGTGCTTTAAACAGTGTATCAGAGTGTGGGAAAAGGTAATACAGATAGAAGGTGGTTTAATATGAGAATGGGGAGGGTCATAAACGTTTAAATTACCCTAAATAATGAGATAAATATTGTGTCGCTCTTCTCCTTTGGGTTTTTCCCTTCAGGTGTCTCCACATCCAATCAGTGTCCTCCATCTAACCCTGTCTTCTGCATCCTCTTCTCTCACACCAACTACCTTCATGTCCTCTTTCACTACATCCATAAACCTCCTCTTTGGTCTTCCTCTAGGCCTCCTGCCTGGCAGTTCAAAACTCAAAACCTGTCATTCATACACAATATTTATGCCAGGAGAGGAAAGCAGAAGTTTGGTTTTCAAAGAAACATTTATTTACATTAACTGTTCAACATAAAATCACCAAAGCAAAAAGAAAACTATCAGAAACCAACAAACCCAAAAGATTGATCAAAAATGAATAACCAAAGAGTCTTCTTCCCCTACAGAACATAACCACCCCTCACCCCCCCACCCAGCTAACAAATTGTAATGTCACATTTTTAAAAAGTCATTGAAAAACAAAGGTTCCTTAAATAACCACAGTCCTGGTGTTTCAAGGTTAGTGCGGGCGAAGTTAAAGATCCTCCAGGCTTGCAAAACGACCCAGAAAGGTCCACTTCCTCCGATTGAAGCAGCAACAGCTGTTAATTGTACGCCAACCTTCCAGCTCTCCTCAGCAGAAATCGAGTAGAGCCCAGCCAGCCGGGCCATAGCTGTAGAGGAATCTTTGAGCTGTCTGGAGTCTGAAGGAGGCAGGTTTACATTTAACGTACATGAGTCCTTGGCCTCCACTAACTGGCAGGTAGAGCACCGGTGCCAAGACCCAATGCAGCCAGACCATAATAATAATAATAATAATCGATTAGATTTATATAGCGCTTTCTTGTCTGGACACTCAAAGTCGCTTACATTGGATCCATTATTCATTCACTCCTCATTCATACTTGGTGGTGGTAAACTACGTATGTAGCCACAGTTGTCCTGGGGCAGACTGAAGAAGTCCACAATATTTTTCTGGATCTCCTCCAATACACCAGATGGTGGAGTCAAAGCATCTAACTTGTGCCACAGAGTCAAAGCAACCAAGTTATTAGCAGACAGAACTCTTTCTCTATATGACAGCTGGGGTAGCAACTATTTCCATCCAGACAACTTGGCAAACACTTTCTCCTTCACTCCCTCCCAGTTCCTCCTCTAGAAGCCCTCAGTTCCCAAAAATACCCCCAACACCTTCAGCCCGTCATTCCCCCACCTAAGCCTTACAGGCAATGTAGCTACCCCTGGTCCCTCCACTGCCCTACCAACAATGCCTCACTCTTTCCCCACCCATGCAGATTTTATTTATTTAGCGAATGCAAAGTCCTTCAGCCATGCAGCTGCCTCCGGGTCAGCTGAGTGGAGGGTGGCTAGCTCTCCTCTCAGTCTTTGGAGAGGACAAGCTTCAGTGATGTGTTCCATTGTCTGCTCCTCTCCACAAGCGCACAGTGGGCTAGGGCAGTTACCCCATTTGTGGTGGCTGGCCAAGCACAGGCCATGTCCAGTCCTAAATCTGTTGAAGGTTGACCACTGTCTCTGTGGAAGCTCGGTGACAGGGACCGGATGGGTGGGGTCTGACACCAGATGTTTGTTGCGGACCTCCTTGGAATCCCATTCCTTTTTCCAAGCTGACTGGATGGTAAAGTCAGCTGGTGGGGGGTTCCTCCAGATGGGGCGTCTGAATGGGAGTCGAGCAGTGGGTGGGTTAAGGATGAGATGATGGATAGGTAGATGGGGGGAGACTTTGACCATCCTTTGGGATGATGCTGTTTGCATGTGTGGGGGAGCAATGTTGGATAAGACGGGGAGCCAGGGAAGTGGTGTTGAGCGAATTGTCCCGGTTATGATTCTCATGGTTGAGTTGAGCTGGGTGTCCACGTGGTGTGTGTCAGATGACCTTGACCAAACAGGAGCACAGTATTCCGCTGCAGAGTAAGCAAGGGCCAAAGCTGAGGTGGAAGAGCCCCATTTTACACCGGCAAGCTTGCAGAGCAGATTGTTTCTGGACTTTATCTTAGCCGCCGTCCCTGCTATGTGTTGCTTGAAGGAAAGGGTCCTGTCTAGGGTCACTCCAAGGTAGATGGGATAGATGGGGGTGTGCTTAAGTTCGAGCCCGCTCAGGGAGATCTTCAGTCCTCTGGCTGCTGTTGCATTATGCAAATGTAATAAACTGGAGACAGTTTTTGCAGGGCTTGGTTTTAGCCGTCAGTTTTGCAGTCCTGGTCTAGTTTGCCGAGGTCTTCTGTGAGCATGTGTTCCAGCTGTTCCAGATCTGGTGTTTGGAATGCCAGGCAGATGTCATCTGCATAGATGAATTTGCGGGATTTGGTGCGGGGGAGGTTGTTTGTGTAGAGGTTGAACAATGTTGGAGCGAGAACTGAGCCTTGGGGGAGTCCATTTTTCTGTGATCTCCATGAACTGTTGTTCTGGCCAAGGTGTACTCTGAACCTCCGGTTGGTCAGGAGAGTTGTGATGATTGTTGTTGCCCATGTAGGGAGAGTCTTTGCAAGTTTCAGAAGGAGGCCTTTGTGCCAGACCATATCATAGGCAGCTGTGAGGTCGAGAAACACATTCCCGGTCTTTAGTCTGTTCTCGAAGCCCTTTTCGATGAAAGTAGTAAGGGCCAGTACTTGTTGTCCTGTGCTACGGTCCTTCCCCAAACCTGCCTGGTCCACACAGAGGAGGTCCTCTACTCCTGTGGATATGTGCTGGAGTATTAGACGTTCCAAGATTTTGTAGGGAACACAGAGTAGGGAGATTGGGCAGTAGCTTGCAGATGTTTTCTGGTCTTTGCCTGGTTTCAGTATGGCAATGACTTTGGCTGTGCGCCATTTCTTTGGAATCAGATTTGTCTGTACGATTCTACTGTAGAATTGGGTCAGCCAGGTTACGGCTCAAGGGCCCAGATGCTTCATGAACTCCGGCAAGATGTTGTCATCGACAGCTGCCTTCCCACATTTCAGGCCCTGCAGGACTTTCCCCAGTTCACCACTCTCAAAAGGTTCAGGAGGTTCAGGATTGTCTTCCTCTCTCTTTGGGTGTTTTCTGTTGTTCCTTAAGCTCAGCTGTCACTGCTCTTCTGGTGTGTTTGTCTTTGGTTGGTTTTGCTATGGCCGGTAGGTGGGATGCCACTTGGTTGGGTGTGACGTATGGTCTGCTTTGGGTAGGAGGTTTCTGTGCAGCTCCTAGGCGGCGGATGAGGCTCCAACATTTCCTGCTGGAATGGGTGAAGCTCAAGTCAGCTACTGTCTCCTTCCACCTTTTCCACCGGGCTGTAGTCAGCGATTCAATGAGGTGGTCTGCCATTTCAGGGTCCCCTGACGCTTCATAGGCTTGGAGGAGGGCAGCACTTTCTTCATCTAGGCAGGGGACGTAGAGGGTTCAGTAGCCTCTTGGGATTGCTGAGTGGGCAGCCTTGTAGATGGCACAGCAGAAGCGGTTGTATGCTTCATCTATCGTGATGGTGTGGAGTGGGATGGTAACAATACTCCGATCCAGGGTTTCACGGTACTTCCGCCAGTTGGCTTTGCGGAGGTTCCAGCACATCTTCCTTGGGCTCGTTATGACTGGGAGTTGTAGGCCAATGTGTATGAGCGAAGGCCGGTGTTGGCTGTGTGGGAAGTCATCAAGCACCAGGATCTGTGCGGGGTAGGAGGTTCCACTCACAGAGCTGACCCAGCACAGGTCAGGGAAGTAGTCTTTGTTCCACCTGGCTGAGTGGAAAGTCCCTCTTTGTTTGGGGTCATGTATCAGAGCAAGGTCATTCCTGGATACCCAGTCTGAAAATGCCTCACCATCGCAGTCCATTGCTGGGTATCCCCTATCGGGGTGGTGGCTGTTAAAGTCCCCCACGTAGATGGCGGGGTGGGGAAGAGTGGGCAGGACTTGCAGATCCCAGTGGGCACTCAGGGGCTTATACACGTTAGCAATATGGAAGCCACCGGTGGTTATGGCATCTGAGAACTGTGTTGTTGTCAGGTAGTTTGCTTCGGCTACTTTAGACCGCACATAGGTGGCAAGTCCATGTTTGGCATGGGGTGTACAGCACAGGAGGTCATAACCATTGATGGTGTATCGGCCTCCTACCTTTGTGCCAATGTGGGTCTCTTGGACGCAGATGACATCAACAGAATGTTGGGAGGCAAGGACTTCGATTAGGCTTCGCTTGGCTGAGGAAAAGCCTCCAATATTGAGTTGTAGTATGCGAAGGGCCGGTCCTACCGCCAGGTGCTCTTGGAGCTGTCTGCTTTTGGCTTTAGGACTGGGACTAGGATTCTGTGACTTGGCTTTTTGGCATCGTCTCTCAGAATTTAGTCTGCTGGTAGGATCATTAGCTTCCCCAGGTGAACCTGGGTACTGGCGGGGGATGCGATGTGGACGCTGTTCCATCGTCCCCCACCATTGCAGATGAGGCCCTTTCACACAGGGACAGAGTGTCCCTCAAATATTGAGCATCCCCCTTGTGACAACTAGCGTCATGTGTGGGTTGGGATTGTCCTTTTGCTTCCAGTTTTTCTGTCCGCTCCTTATGTATGCAGATTAGCCTGTGCCATTTCCTAACGGTGATTGGGGAGCACACCCGTTCAATCTCCTGATTGGCTGTGCCAAGGCCTCACCGGATAAATAAAGATTCAAGATGGCAGTCATTCAGGGGCAAGAGGGCAGCAGGCAATGTATCCTCGTCCTCCTCATCTTCCAACCAGCTGCATGTTATTATGTCGATGGTTTGCTGAGTTTCGGTTGAGAAGTAGGGTTGGACACCAGTTTTTTGGTGATTCTTTTTTCCTGTTCGTGTAGTTAGGAAGGTAAGATCTTTTCGTTTGTTTTCCCGTTAGGTTAATCACTATTCTTTTGGAGATAGGATCATTTTGTTTGTTATTTTGGCATTAGTCCAACCTGAAGTGAGCTCTACATATTATTTGATATTTAGTTCTTGTAAATAAAACTGATTTCCTTATTTTCTTCAACCATTCGTCCTTCAACCATTCTGTGTAACATGAATTGAGGGCTCGTCCGGGATTCGAACACGGGACCTAAAACTCCAGCAGCTGTGGGTTTCATCGACACCGCGTCTCCACCTGAAAAACAACTTGAGTTTTTACCTAAATCAGGGGTAACCACGGACGTCGATCCCCTCTTTAAACCGTTTGTGTCTCAGGGGTTGGTTTCTTTAACAGGGGAAAGAAGCTGAAGTGCCGTATCAGTAGATCCGGCAGAGATGAGTCAGCTTTCTCCTGGAAGCTGCAGGCAGGTTGTTCTCTTCCTCTGTGCCATCGATCTCTCCAGATTGAAGAAGAAGGGGCTTGGAGCATCCATATCCTTCAGCTGAAGGAAACGGGACGGACCAGTGCCTCCTTAAATCCTTCTTGGAGGAAAGAGCTGAGCTCCTGCCTTTTCTTCTGCAGCAGGTGACCTGTATTTGGTCCTGAGCCCTGAAGTACTCCCTCTTCTAAAAAACTAATGTCCGCTTCAAGCTGTTTTACAATTGTCTTGAGTTTTAAAAGTTGATAAAGCTGTGTACTGTTGGCAGAACACCCAAATCTGTGTTTTTCTAACCTCCCACCACAGTTTTTTTCAAATTGAAATCAACTTTTTTTTCCCTCCATCTCTGCCAGAAAAGTACAGACATCTCGTTACAGAAACCCTCCAGGTTCTCCAGCTTCCTTTTACTTTAAAAAATATTAAATTTAGCTGTACTGTTAACTCCAAATTGCTCATAGGTGTGAGTGTGTGAATGAGTGGTTGTTTTTCTATGTGTGGCCCTGCGATGTGCTGGCAACGTTTCTGAGGTGTCTCCCACCTCTCTGGGATAGGCTCCAGCCACAAGCAGCTGTGGACACAATGGCTACAGCTGTCTGATCTGCAAGAAAATGGTTGGACGGACACTGGAGTAGCAATGCCAATTTGACCAACCGAGAACCCACACAGACATGGGGAGAACATACAAACTCCATAAAGAGCGGGACTCGAACCAAGAAGTGACAGCGCAGCCCACTGTGCCACTGCGTCGCCCTAATCACTGTGTTATTTATTTCTGTTTCTACAAAAAATTGCAGGGCCAAACATGTCCGATATAGCTCTGTGGCGTACACTCATAGATGCTCTGATAGCCTTTTCTCAATCCCTACTCACTGCTGTGCATGCAGTCAGAATCATCATCATCATCATCATCATCATCATCATCATCATCATCATCATCATCTTATTGCTTTCCCTACTAAAAATAACATTAACAACCATCAGCTGTGCTGTTAATCAGTTAAATATCTCAAACTCAAACCTCCTCTTTGGTCTTCCTCTAGGCTTCCTGCCTGGCAGTTCAAAACTCGGCATCCTTCTACCAATATATTCACTATCTCTCCTCTGGACATGTCCAAACCATCTCAGTCTGGCCTCTCTGACTTTATCTCCAAAACCTCTAACATGTGCTGTCCCTCTGATGTACTCATTCCTGATCCTATCCTTCCTGGTCACTCCCAGAGAGAACCTCAGCATCTTCATCTCTGCTACCTCCAGCTCTGTCTCCTGTCTTTTCCTCAGTGACACTGTCTCTAGACCAAACAACATCGCTGGTCTCACCACAGTTTTGTACACCTTTCCTTTCATTTTAGCTGAAACTCTTCTATCACACATCACACCTGACACTTTCCTCCACCCATTCCATCCTGCCTGGACACGCTTCTTCACCTCTTTTCCACACTCTCCATTGCTCTGGACTGTTGACCCTAAGTAATAGGGATGAGGGAGTACACCACTATCTGTATCTGTATCTGTATCTGTTCAACCAACTAGATTATCTGTATCTGTATCACGAATGGGCGGGTCTTAAACCGGAGGTGGGTGTGGTTTGACCGGAAATGGGTGGGGCTTAAATCACCACATTGTTTTAAGTCAAAAATTGATATGGATTGATCACAAGTTGCTGTATTTTTGCTTATTTTAAAACTATTTACAGAACAGCCTCAAAATTGAAATTCAAATAAATGTTTTTGATCACAAAAGTAAGAGAACTATTTACAGAACAAGTTTTTTATGGAACTAAGTCAGAACATGAATATTCTTAAGTCTATGAATGAATATTTACCGAAGAGCCTCAGAATTGAGATTCAACGCTTTTGATCATAATAGTAATGGAACTATATATAGAACGAGTAAACACAAAGTGCATTAATGAAGTGCATGCAATAAAAAAAAGTAATTAACTACAAAGTATGCATGCACAAGAATTGTCATTGTCAAAAAAAAGACTTTAACCACCGAGGCGTAGTTTAAATGCACACGTACGTGCAACAAAAAAACAAAAAAACCCCCAAAGTTTACCACATAACCAAACACCAAAATAGAGACAAGCTGAAGAAAATCTAATAAGGACGTGAGCAACAGTGAAGCCACGAACAGAGAGATCAGTAACTGCGTGTACCGGAGACAGAGAGTGGGACAGGGAAACTCCGCTCTAACTGCAGTCTCTAGGGAGGGGCGGGAACTATGTGTGACTGGCCAATCACAGAGCGTGACAACAGTCCGGCTGATTTTCCTTCAGTCTGATCACGGGTATTAACGGTCTTTATTCGTATTCGTACTCGTTAAAATGCATTGTCCGTACCGGATACTCGTATGAAACTCTTTTTTGGCATGAAACCATACTGCTGCTCACAAATGCTCACTTCTGCCCTTAGTCTAGCTTCCACTACTCTTTCCCATAACTTCATTGTATGGCTCATCAGCTTTATTCCTCTGTAGTTACAACTATGCACATCTCCCTTGTTCTTAAAAATGGGCACCAGCACACTTCTCCTCCACTCCTCAGGCATCTTCTCACTATCTAAGATCCTGTTGAACAACCCAGTCAGAAACTCTACTGCCACCTCTCCTAGACACTTCCAAACCTCTACAGGTATATCATCAGGACCGACTGCCTTTCCACTCTTCATCCTCTTCAGTGCTCTCCTCACTTCATCCTGACTAATCTTTACTACTTCCTGGTCCACAACAGTCACCTGTTCTAGTCTTTGTTCTCTCTTATTTTCCTCGTTCATCAACTCTTCAAAGTACTCTTTCCATCTTCCCATCACACTGCTAGCATCTGTCAATAGACTTCCATCCCTATCCTTAATCACCCTAACCTGCTGCACGTCCTTCCCATCTCTATCTCTCTGTCTTGCCAGCCTGTATAGATCAGTCTCTCCCTCCTTACTGTCCAACCTAGCATACAAGTCATCATAAGCCCCTTGTTTGGCCTTTGCTACCTCTACCTTCACCTTACGCTGAATCTCCCTGTACTCCTGTCTACTCTCCTCAGTCCTCTCAGTGTCCCACTTCTTCTTAGCTAACCTCTTTCTCTGTATACACTCCTGTACCTCCTCATTCCCCCACCAAGTCTCCTTATCTACTTTCCTTCCAGATGACACACCAAATACTCTCCTACCTGTCTCCCTGATCACATTAGCTGTAGTTGTCCAGTCATCTGGAAGCACTTCCTGACCACCCAGAGCCCGTCTTAAGTCCTTCCTAAAAGTCCTGCAACACCCTTCCTTTTTTAGCCTCCACCATTTCGTCCTCTGCTCTGTCTTTGCCCTCTTCATCTTCCTCACCACCAGAGTCATCCTACACACCACCATCCTATGCTGTTTGGCTACACTCTCGCCTACCACTACTTTACATTCACTGATGTCCTTCAGGTTACACCGTCTACACAAGATGTAGTCTACCTGTGTGCTCCTACCTCCACTCTTATAGGTCACCCTATGTTCCTGCCTCTTCTGGAAGAAAGTATTCACTCCAGCCATTTCCATCCTTTTTACAAAGTCAACCACCATCTGCCCTTCTGCGTTCCTCTCCTGGATACCAAACCTGCCCATCACCTCCTCATCACCTGTTTCCTGCACCAACATGTCCATTGAAGTCTGCAGCAGTGACAACTCTCTCACTTCTAAGTATGCTCTGCATCACTTCATCAAAGTCCAACCAGAATTTCTCCTTCTCCTCCAGCTCACATCCTACCTGTGGAGCATACCCACTAACAACATTGAACATCACACCTTCTATTTCTAGCTTCAGACTCATCACTCTATCCGACACTCTTTTTACCTCCAGGACATTCCTAACAAACTCCTCCTTCAAGATAACTCCTACTCCATTTCTCTTCCCATCTACACCATGATAGAACAACTTGAACCCTGCTCCTAAACTTCTAGCCTTGCTACCTTTCCACCTGGTCTCCTGGACACAAAGTATGTCTTCCTTCCTCCTCTGCATCATGTCAACCAACTCTCTACCTTTTCCTGTCATATTTCCAACATTCAACGTCCCTACTCTTAGTCCTATACTCTTAGCGTTCCTTTTCTCTTCCTACGAACACACTTTCCTCCTCTCCTTCTTCGACCAACAGTAGTCCAATTTCCACCGGCACTCTGTAGGTGAACAGCACTGATGGCGGTCGTCGTTAACCTGAGCCTCGACTGATCTGGTATGGAAGTCATAGTTTTGATTCGCATGTTTGGTTTGGCAAAAGTTTTATGCCGGATGCCCTTCCTGACACAACCCTCTGTATTTATCCGGGCTTTGGACCGGCACAATAAGACACTGTCCAGGGTCACTGTTTAAATATTAAATCTGGTTTCTTGTTCTGGTTCCTGTTCTCCATGTTCGCTGTGATTCTTCTGAAATATTCAGCTTTGGGTTTTATTCACGTTTCTAAGTTCGATTAGAGCGGAAATAGCGTTGTGTTGCACCGCTCACCCTCTCTCCACACAGGTGAGCAGGTGTCCCTACTTCACCTGTATTAACATCCACGCCCACATCCATTTGACCCACTTATTCCCTCATTAATGTGATCACACAAACAACATCACAAACAACAGCAAACAGTGTTTATGCCATCATAGACCTACAAAATACCCATAAATCCATTCAGGGCTCATACAAATAACAGTTCATGTTGTACGTGAACAACTTGTACTGCGCATGTGCGCTGTGTCGGTGGCTTCAAGGAAATCACAGACTAATGATGAGAGTAGCTGCAGCCAGGAGCCGTGAGACCACGATGATGATGAGTGGGCATGGATTTGATTGGTTCATGGCAAATTTGGCGTCTCAAACATGGAAAATGACGTCAGTCGGCGCGCAGAGTTCCGTTCACCGCCTTCAGGTCAGCGTTAACGCGAGTTTCTCCTCCACGCAGCTCTGGAAGCTCGTGTCAACCAGCAGGTGTGCGTAAAGCTCGCCGATGGAGCTGCAGGACGTCCCCCCCACAGTCCCGGTCCGGGGGAACCAGAGGAAAACCTGGAGCGCCTTCCTCCCAGAGGAGCCTCCAGTAGCTGGGTCAGGGTTGGGGTTGGGGTTAGGGGTTGGGGTTAGGGGTTAGGGATTAGGATCAGGATTAGGGATTAGAGGGTTAGGATTAGGTACAGTAAAATACGTAGTTCCTTGGAAGGAACTACGAAGTGCACTGGCGCATGGGGCGAGTGGGGTCACCTTAAAACACCATCAATAAAATCAAGAGTTTAAAACGATTAAAATACATTAAAATCAATTAAGATGAGGGAAAGGAGAAAGAAAAGTTAGGGGAATGAGGAAAATCTGGGGAAAGTGGGATAAAATGAATGTTAAATTTTAAAAGGCACTCTTATAAAAAGAAAAGGGAGCAGGAAAGAGCTAGATAAAATAATAGTTAGACAGGTCCACAATAGAAACACTCTAGTTATATCTTGAAGGGATGATGGGGTATGTCCAGAGCGGGACATGAGCCCTGCTCGCCTGGTTAAGAAGCTTGTGTTTATATCGCTGAGCTATAGCCTCTTGTGGGACAATACAGATATGAGGTAGTTTTGATTAAAAGAATGTTTAAAGGAGACGTGGGCCAGCTGGGGTTTGAACCCTCAATCTTCAGTTGGCAGGCAATGGTGTTACTTCTACACCATCCTGGGGAGGTAAAGGTTTGGGGATTAAAGGTTAGGGAAAAAAAAGGGGGGGGGGGGGGGTTAGGATTCGGAAAATCAGGGGTTGGTTTAAGGAAACAGGGGGGATAGGGGTTCGAGGTTGAGGATAAGAGGAGGTGGAGAGAGAAAAGAAAAACGTATTTATATATTTTTATATACATATATATGAAAAAGATAGACATTTAAATAAATTAATTAATTAATTGATGAAATAACAATAATGACTAATAAATTAATGTTGAAACGGGTGTTGTTTGGACCCAAATGCAGTACACAGGCGCACAGGAACAGTTGGTAATGACTTTTATTAGCAGGAAGATGAGCAGGATGCTCTGTGTTCTGGAGAGCCGGCTGCGCGTGCTGTGAGACCGATGAGGAGTAGGCTGAAGAGAGGTCGTAGACAGGCGGGGGGGTCGTAGCCAGGTGAGCAGTCAGATACCAGAGACGCTGAGGCAGAGCACGAGGTCAGGGACAGAAGGCAGGTGAGTTTACCGGGAGACAGACGAGGATGGCAGGTCAGGGACAGGCAGAGTCGACACCGGGAGATCAGACAGGAAATGAACGCTGGAAAGTCTCGCATGACGCTGAAGAACAATCTGGCAAGGAGTGAAGGTGCTGGAGAGACTATATGCAGGCCTGATTGCAGTGACCTGCAGCAGGTGAGCAGAGTGGGCTGGTGCAGTAGGCGTGGCCGGCAGGTAGAGTGGAGCAGAGGGAGGGAGAGTGGAAAAATACTGCAGCAGTGTGACAGGAGGGGGAGTGAGAGGCAGGAACTGTGACAAATGTTATAATAAAATTTACGGCCACTTCTGGTAAAAGAACAACCAAACTTTAGTAAAGTGCCACGTTATTCAAATTATATACAATAAATAAAATAAAACTTGCAGTTAAATGTTAAAATACATTTTTTTTAAAAAAAGAAAGAGGTTTGTATTATTAAAATAAGAGATTCACCCAACAAGGGTCAGATTCATAGCCAACTTGTTGTTTGTTCTAAACCAGAAGGGCGATCAACCATCCAAATTTTTACTCAATTCATTAAAGTACAATTATTTGTTTTATAAAATTACTTATATTCATATTTCATCTTAATTTATTCTTTACTATTATTGACCTATCTTTACTTTATTATGGATCCCCATTAACACTTGCAAATCAGCGTGGCTATTCTTCCTGGGGTCCAGCACACAGACAAGACAACATATCATTCATACAACAAATACAATACACAGACATACAATGGTTAACTTCCAGAAGGATAATACATAGTTTAAATTACAATTCCAGCATCATGAAATATATCAGCAGATAGGGTTTTCCCAGCTTTTTTTTTTCTCCCATTTTCTTACTTTATCTCTCTCCCTCCAAATAAACTAAACAGAATTCAATAAACAAAACATATACATATAGAAAAATAAAAATGAATACAGTCAAAACGCATTCAGTCTTATTCATGAAATATTGAAAGATACCGTTTTACCATGGTTTTGAAGCCTTCTTTTGTGTACGCTTGTATTATATATGCTGGTAGTGAGTTCCACCCAACAACAGCTCTATACATGACAGTTTTCTGTATAGCAGAAGTCCTAGCTTTAGGTAAATTGAACCTCCCCTCTATTGCATGTCTTGTTTGATATTCAAGACGGGAAGAATGTTTCAATAAACTTATGAATTATTTTTGGAGATTGAGTGGCTATTATGTTACGAATGAAATTTACTAAACATTAGGTAGACCTTTGACTAACAGTCAGCCATCGTAATCTATCATGCATATCTTTTACAGTAGTTCTATAGGAACAGTTTAACGCACAACCTGCCGCTTTATTTTGAACAATTTGTAATTTCTTCAGATTGGCCTTTGTAGCACTGGACCAAATGATAAAGCAGTAATCAAGCTGTGACAAAACTAAGGCATTCAAGACCTGTTTAGTGACATCTAGTGGCAGATCTTTAGAGATTCTTCTAACAACTGATACAGCTCTTCCCATTTTACTAACAATGTTGTCAACCTGATGTGACCATGATAGAATGTTGTTAAATGTAATACCTAACAGTTTGGTCTCTTTTACTTGATCAATGGGAATATTATTGACATTTAAATTCAATTTGGGCTCAGATCTCAACTGATACCTAGTCCCCATTAATATAGACTTTGTCTTACCAGCATTGAGCACAAGTTTATTACTGTCCACCCACTCTAGTATTGACTTTAATTCTTGTTCTAAAAGAGAATTTATCTCTTCTGCAGTACTTCCTGAAACATATATGGTTGAGTCATCAGCATACATTGAGATTTGAGCATCTATAGTATTAACGGTAGATCATTAATAAAAATTGAGAACAATAAAGGCCCTAGGCAACTTCCCTGGGGGACTCCACAGTTAACAGTACTGACATCAGATAAGCTACCATTAAAAAAAACAGTTTGCCTTCTATTACTTAAGGAACTCTCCATCCATTTTAATGCAGGTCTAGTGAAACCATATTCTTTAAGCTTTCCTAATAGTAAAGGATGATTGATCAGATCGAACGCTGCACTATAATCAAGTAAAACAGCCCCTACCAGTCTTCCATTATCAATATCACATTGCCAATCATCTGTCATCTGTGTCAATGCTGTACATGTGGAGTGGCCAGGCCTGTAAGCATGTTGATCATCTGTGTTCAAACCATATACATCAAAATAAAGTTGAATTTGCTGAAATATAATTCTCTCCATTACCTTTCCTAAAGCTGGTAACAAACTAATAGGGCGGCTATTAGCCCTCGAGAACGGTGCAGCTGTATTTTTGGCCAGAGGAATAATTTTAGCTATTTTCCAAGCATCAGGACATCTACATCTCTCAATACTCAAGTTAATGTTATGACAAACAGGAACAGAAATTAAACTGGAAACCAAGCTAATAAATTTTATGTCCAAGTTATCCACACCTGGTGGTCTATCTTTACATTTTCCAAGCAGACCCTCAACCTCATTAACAGTTACCTTTTCAATTTTAAATCTACAGTCCTTATTTTGCATTAAATTCCTAATTAATGTTGTTGATGAGTGTGTTTATATGATTCATGTTGCTTCTTAAACTGTTGATCTTTGACTGAAAGAAATCATTAAAATAATTAGCAATATCAACTGGTTTAGTTAAATATGTTCCATCCACTTCGATATAAGACGGGCAGGCTTTAGGATTTCTACCCATCATATCATTTACTACATTCCACATTTTCTTTTTGTCATTATTCACATTTTCTATTTTATTTACATAAAACGATTGCTTTTTCTTCTTATTTAGGTAAGTAACATAATTTCATAATGTCATGTATATTTGCCAATCCGATTCAAAACGTTTTTAATGTTTTTAATGTAGCGAACGAAGAAATCTTCTGCCTCTCTAGCAGTCGTGAACTTATACACTTTCTCACAAAAGGTCAGGATCAATGTTGCAGTTGGCTGGATAAAGCCGCATCTTATTTTGCGTTCGAATGGCTCTGATCTTACATCTTTAAACTGAGCTCGGAGTTTCATTGTCTCAGCGCTGACATGGGAATGGATCCGGATTCTCCTCCCGTTATATGTGATCGAACGTAACTCAGCTGCTTTCTGGGTTATTTTCCCTTTGATCTCAGGAGCTATGCAGCCTTGCGATCGTGCACCTTGAGCCATTTTTCTTGGGACCAGTACGATGTGCCACACTGATCACTGGCACATCGCAACTATATTCACACCAAACACTTCCTGCAGCAGTCTTTCTGTAAACGCAGTCGGGTTACCTGCTTCTGCGGTGGGGATTTCGTTTCTCTTAAGGACAGGAGACAGTGTATAAAATACAAGATATTTATTTGTCAATTCAAATCATGCATAGGTTGAGTAGCAGTACAATAATATCATTCACAGGTTGAGTATGAGTCCAATAATATCATCGATGATATTGACAGACAGACAAGTTCAACAAATACTGATCTAATCATGATGAGAGCTCTGGAGACGATGACCAGTCCTTTCGAAGTGTTGTTACAGAATATTCTGGGTACAGGAAAAACTTTACAGACGAGAGTATGATAAGTATGTTGGTCCACTGGCTTACTGACACCATCACTCTTCTTCAACTTGACGTTGGCATCAGCAGGAGTTGCTACAGGATTTGCATTGTCCATTCCATATTTCTGAAGTATGGCTTCAATGTAATGCTTCTGATGAAGAGTGACACAGTTCTTTATCTTGAATAACAGAGATGCCCAGCTCACCCATGTCCTTCATCTTGTAGCGCTGAGATCCACCTTGAGCTCGTTCATGCTTTCAGTTGACTCTGTTATCAGAATGAGATCATCCACGTAGACTGCTAGTATCTCAAGCTCTTGTCTTAATCTCACAAACACACAGGGGTCTGGTGTGCTTTGTTTGAATCCAATTTCCATCATGAACTCTGTGAAAGCCTTGCTCCAGCAGCGAGGAGACTGCTTCAGTCCATAGATTGATTTTTTAAGCTTACACACCAGGTGTTCCTGCCCTGGTTTTATGTAGCCTTCTGGTTGCTGCATGTAGATTTCCTCTTCCAAGTATCCATTAAGGAATGCAGTTACAACATCTATCTGGTGTACATGTAGATTGATTTGAATAGCAAAGGACAGTAATGTACGAATAGAGCTGAAACATACAACTGGTGAAAAGGTTTCATAATAGTCAGCACCATACAACTGTGAGTAGCCCTTGGCAACGAGCCTACACTTGTATCGTTCCACTCTTCCACCACTATGATGCTTGACTCTGAACACCCATCTTGATCCTACTGCTTTTCTTTCTCTTGGTAAATCCACTAAGTCCCAAGTCTCATTTTCCAGCAGAGACTCATATTCCAAGTCTGCCGCCTCCTGCCATTCTTTTGCATTAGGACTCTCCGATGCTTCTTTTAGTGTGATTGGTCCTGTCACACGACACATATTGGCATGATGATCAACAGTCATTAAATCAGCAAATTCATCATATCCATATCTCTTTGGTGCATTTCTGATTCTGCCGCTTGCTCTAACAGTGCTGGTATCAGCAGTGACTGCATCATCTTGTGTTTCACTCTCATCTGTTTTCATGCTTATTTCGTTCTCTGAACAGGGTACTTTTACTTCCTGTTTCCAGTCAAAGTTTGATTCATCAAAGATGACATCATGACGAATTAGAATCCTCCTCTTCTCTTCATCATACAGGCGATAACCTTTGGCATTGTTTGCATATCCTACAAATGAAGCTTTACAGCCTTTTTGTCCAGTTTCCTTCTCTCTTCATCTGGGACATGTGCATAAGCAATACAGCCAAACACCTTCACGTGACTCATGTTAGGTTTCTTTCCACACGATCTCTCATATGGTGTCTCTTACTTTAGAACAGCTGTGGGCAGCCTGTTCTGTATGTACGCTGCGGTGGCTACAGCCTCTGCCCAGAACATCTTCTGTAACTTTGCATGTGACAGCATGCTTCTAGCTGCTTCAACTAATGTCCTGTTTTTTCTTTCCGCAACACCATTTTGCTGTGGTGAGTGAGGTACAGTCATTTCATGGTGGATGCCTTGAGTCTTCAAATATTCTTGAAACTCCTTTGAGGTGTACTCCCCACCATTGTCAGTTCTTAGCCTTGCAACGTTCAAGCCACACTCATTTGAGAATGTTCTCTCAAATTCCTTGAACTTGTTTAGCACCTCATTCTTCTGTTTCATGAAGTATACCTTGCAGCATCTTGAATAGTCATCAATGAAAGTCACAAAGTATTTTGCTCCACCTACTGACTCAGTCTGCATGGGACCACAGACATCACTATGAATCAGCTGCATCTTGCGTTTGGACCGGATTCCTCCAATCGACTTGAATGGCTTTTTTGCTAATTTGCCTTCCACATACCCCATAGTCCTTTAGCCTTTAGCAAGTGTTCCATTTGAAACTTCCATGTTGCCCAGTTCTCTGGTCCGTTCAGCCTGTCAATAAACAGCTTATCCTCCATTGTGAATTCCCACAACACTGTTTATCCCACACAACCATGTACAACAGCTTTTTTAGCGACGATCTGGGCCCATAACCTATTGTTATTTAGCAGAGCTTTTATTAGCTTGTAGCAGGAGCTACACACACAGCATCAACGATCTCACGCACCGTCTGAACAGAAACCGAAAGTGTTACAGCAACAGTGACATCACTGGTGATATATATTGAAAAGTACTAATTAAAATGTACTACATTCAATAATAAATAATATAATATAAATATAATAAATTAAAATAGATTAATAAAATTGAAAATTGGAGTTCATAGGTATATAATAAATATTTGAAATGAAATAAGATGAATATGGACTAGAAATGGAAACCGAAAAGAAAAAACAACAACAACAACAACAACAAAAAACAGGGGGGGTTTCAATTAGAAACGTAAAAGGGGGGTGGGAGGGTGGGGGGGCTTTGGTAGAGGAATAGGAGACAATGGGGGGGAAGTTTAATGGGAAAAGAAGGGTTAGGGTTAGGGTTAGGGGTTAGGGTTAGGGTTAGGGGGTTAGGGTTAGGGTTAGGGTTAGGGTTAGGGTTAGGGTTAGGGTTAAGGTTAGGGTTAGGGTTAAGGTTAGGGTTAGGGTTAGGGGTTAGGGTTAAAGAGGGAATTGGGTCTGGTTTGGGATGGAGAGAAAAATTTGATTGAGTGTTAAAATATTGTGGAACCTAAAAACAGAGTAAGAATGGAATAAAATAAAAACTGTTTTTCAATTGAATTTTTCGTTTAGGCCACGGGGATTGATCGTGTCCAGTTTAGCGATCCAGCGTCTCTCTGCTGTACGTCGTTGTGTAAGGGACCAGCTGCTGTCGCTCTCGATCCCCAGGCTCTGAACATTGTGAGGTCCATGAGTTTTAAAATGATTATATAAGATGTTATTTCCTGCTCTGCTTTTCATGATATAAAAGTGCTGTCTAATGCGTAAAAATATTGTATTTTTCGTTTCCCCAATGTACAGTTTCTGGCAGGCCTGACACCTGATGCCGTAGACAGCGTTCGAGGTTAAAGGTGTGGGGGCCTGCCAGAGGTTAAAACCCGCCCGACTGAAGGGGTTGAAAATGTGTATTGATAAAAGTATTGATAAAATGTATCTCCCGGGCTCGAGACACCTCCCCAGGAGTGACTGGTTTCAGGGCTGCGTGGACCAGGAGGTCTTTAAGGTTTTTGTTCTTCCTGTAGGTGGAGATCAGACGGCAGCCCCCCAGGGACGGGTGGGTAGACTGTAAGTGTGTGAAATTATGACGTATGGTGTTGAGGAGGGGTTGGGTGGACTGAGCGTATGTGGTGACCAGTGGGATGAGAAATGGGTGGGTATCTATACTAACCGGGGTAGGGTTGCTGGTTTGAGGGGGGGCCGTATTAACCTCCGCCTTAACACTCCTAAGGAAGCGCCTCGAATATCCCCGCAGCCGAAGTGCACTAAATAAAATTTTTGTCGCCTCCTCAACATCTTTTGGGTAGGTGCAAATCCTGTGGAAACGGATTAGTTGTGATTTAATTACCCCCTTGAAAGTGTGCTTTGGGTGGTACGATGATTCAAAAAGGAGGGCATGTCGGTCAGTCTCTTTAAAATAAACTTTTGTGGCCAATTTTTAAATTTTGTGGTTGTGTTCTTGAAAAAATACCGTAGTGTCTAGAAATTCTATTGCTTTGGGATGGGTTTTGTGTTTTAAAGTTATTTTGGGGTGGTGAGAGTTGAGGATATGAATAAACTGTAAGAACTCTGCCTCTGATCTGTCCCACAGCCCAAAAATGTCATCCAGATATCTGACGTAGAGAAGGGGCTGGTGGGGGCAGTTGCGGAGAGCGGATCCCTCCCACTCGGCCAGGTAAATGTCGGCGTATGAGGGGGAGTATTTCCTTCCCATCGCACAGCCACAGACCAGGAGGTAGTGCTGGTTATTAAAAGAGAAATCGTTGCGGGTGAGGGTTATTTCTAACAGTTGTAGTATGGCGGAGTCGGGTCGGGAGGGGTCGGGGTGACGGAGGAAGACGTTCTTGATTGCGGTGAGGCCGAGGTGGGTTTCTATGTTTGTGTATAGTGAGTCAATGTCTATTGAGAAGAGGAGTGTGTGGGGTGGGACCTGAACAGAAGACAGACGGTTAACCAAGGTATAGGTGTCCTTGATATAGCTGGGGTGCAGGTTGGAGAGGGGGTTAATGTAGTGGTCTATGTATTCTGCTATGTGTTGGGACTCGGACCCGCAATCACTAACGATAGGTCTCCCTACTGGGAACACCGAGGGGACCGTCCAGGTTTGGGGCGGTTTGTGTGTTTTGGGAAGTAAATAGAAGAGGCGCGATCGAGGTTCGTCTGGGCCGTCCAGGTAGGTCTTTTGTTTGTATGTGATGTATTTTTTGGTGTAGAGATCTGATATATTGTGTCGGATGATTGTTTGTGTTTCTGGTTGTAATGGTGTTTCCAATTTTTTATAGTAATTTGGATTATTGCGTTGGCGGTTTGCTTCAAGGATGTAGTTATTGAGGTATTGTAGTACTATTTGGCCGCCTTTGTCCGCAGGTTTGATGACTATGTGTGTGCTTGTTGATAATTGTTTGATGATGTGCTGTTGTGACGGGGTGATGTTAGGAGTGGTTGGAGACTGCGGACGCCAGCGGCTGAGGGAGCGGAGGTTGGCGTCCACCAGGTCACGGAGGTCTGGGGACGCCAAGACCGGGTTCGGTTCCCACCTGGAAGGCCCGACGAACGGCACCGGTTCCTGCATGTTTGATGTTCCAAAGTGATCCATTAGGAAGAGGCGTCTATGGAATATGTGGAGGTCCCCTCAAGGGTCCGGTCGGGAGGGAGGGGATAGAGTGGGAATGAAGGTAAGTCCCTTCTGCAGTAAATGTTGGATTTCGGGAGTGAGTTGGAAAGTAGAACAAAGATTTAGAACATTGGAGTGTGGGTTGGAGAGATTGGGGGTAGTGGCTACACTGTTACCCCCTGTTACAAGTTTAACTGGTTGCACCAGTACTGAAAAATGGTGTAGGCTGTTTGGGGGGTCCAGTGAACGGGGTCCGAGTCCACAACCTGAAAAAGTGAGGGATTGAGTGCCGGTAGAAACGTACATTTATTGCTAATTGTTTGGTTGAGTTGTTTGAGGAGATTTTGTCTGCGGGAGGGTAATTGGGGGGAAAAATTGACCACGGGAATATAAATGGTGGCGGAGGGGAAGGTGGATTTGGCTGTCCTCAACAACTGCTGCAGTTGTTTCCAGGTGGTGTTTGGCATCTGCTCCTGAAGGCAGTTGTTGAGGCCAGCCGAAATGATGACAGTGTGGGGAGTGGGTTGTGGTGGGAGTTTCTTTAATATACAGGTAATGTGGTGAAACGTGGCGCCGGGGAAACTGTCGATTTGTATGGTGGGGTGTTTGAAGTTGGGAATGCGTGATAAGTTGGAGTCTCTGATGATAAGGGTGGGTTTGTGGATGGTGAGGAACCAGTCTAGAACCTTACGGAGGGTGGACGGGTGTTGGTGTGGTTCCGGGCGTCCAGGTGAGGGCGGAGTCGCCACTGGGGAATTCCCCAAAGCAACAATGATAGGGTTAGGGTTAGGGTCAGGGTCAGGGGTTAGGGGTTAGGGTTAGGGTTTAGGGTTAGGGTTTAGGGTTAGGGTTAGGGTTAGGGTTAGGGTTAGGGTTAGGTATAGTAAAATACGTAGTTCCTTGGAAGGAACTACGAAGTGCACTGGCGCATGGGGCTCGGGAGTGGGGTCACCTTAAAATGCCATCAATAAAATCAGGAGTTTAAAAGGGTTAAAATACATTAAAATCAATTAAGATTAGGGAAAGGAGAAAGAAAAGTTAGGAGAATGAGGAAAATCTGGGGGAAGTGAGATAAAATGGATGTTAAATTTTAAAAGGCACTCTTATATGAAGAAAAGGTAGCAGGAAAGAGCTAGATAAAATAATAGTTGGACAGGTCCACAATAGAAACACTCTACCAATATTTTGAAGGGATGATGGGGTATGTCCAGAGTGGGACATGAGCCCTGCTCACCTGGTTGAGAAGCTTGTGTTTATATCGCTGAGCTATAGCTTCTTGGTTTTGGCTGTTGGACGATAGAGATATGGGGTAGTTTTGATTCAAATAATGTTTAAAGGAGATGTGGCCCAGCTGGGGTTTGAACACTCAATCTCTAGTTGGCAGGCAATGGTGTTACCTCTACACCATCCTGGGGGTACACTGAAAGTGTGGGAATAATTAAGAAAAGGAAAGGTTTGGGGATTAAAGGTTAGGGAAGAAAGGGGGGGTGGGGTTGTTTGTTAGGGTCAGGGAAATCAGGGGTTAGGGTTTGAGGAGAGAGGAGGGATGGGGGTTAGGATTTGGAAAATCAGGGGTTGGTTTAAGGAAAAGGGGGATGGGTGTTTGAGGTTGAGGATAAGAGGAGGTGGAGAGAGAAAAGAAAGACACATTTATATATTTTTATATACATATATATGAAAAAGATAGACGTTTAAATAAATAAATTAATTAATTGATGAAATAACAATAATAACTAATAAATTAATGTTATAATAAAATTTAGGGCCACTACTGGTAAAAGAACAACTTGAACTATGATCTGAATAATAATGATAAAACTTTAGTAAAGTGCCACGTTATTAAAATTATATACAATAAATAAAATAAAGCATGCAGTTAAAGGTTAAAATACATTTCTTTAAGAAAAGAAGAGGTTTGTATTATTAAAATAAGAGATTCACTCAGCAAGGGTCAGATTCATAGCCAACTTTTTGTTTGTTCTAAACCAGAAGGGCGATCAACATTCCAAATTTTTACTCAATTCATTAAAGTACAATTATTTGTTTTATAAAATTACTTATATTCCTATTTCATCCTGATTTATTCTTTACTATTATTGACCCATCTAAAGAGACAAAAAATGTTAAATAAAGAAAAAATAGTCCATATTATCCATAAATATAGAAATAAATAAGAAATAAACAGAAAACTCTTAAAAATTAGCTTAAATAATTAAATAAATAAATAAATTTTGTGAACTAAAGGGAAGGTGCCATTAACAGAAATATAAGTTGAATAAAATAGAAAATTGGTGTTAGTTTGATTATTTACTGTACAAACATTTCATAAATAACAAGGGAGACACATAAAAAAAGCAGAAGAGGTTCTCCCCCACCCCTTTTAGTATTTTTAATACATAATAAAATTGCATGCAAAATTACAAATATTCCGGATTCATTCTTTATATTTCTGTTAGGCTTAAATATAATAAATAATATAAATACAATGAATTAAAATAGATTAATAAAATTGACAATTGGGATTCTTTGAAATTAAATAAGATGAATATGGACTAGAAATGGAAATCGAAAAGAGGAATAGGGAGAGGAATAGGAAACAATGAAAAGGATTTAAGAGGCCTGAAACAAAATATTGAGTATAGTGTTTAAAATATTGTGGAACGTAAAAGAAATTGGGTAAAATGGGATAAAATAAATATTTAATTACATTTTTCGTTCAGGCCATGGGGTTCAATTGTGTCCAGTTTTCGGATCCAGCGTCTTTCAGCTGCACGGCGTTGTGTGACGGACCAGCGGCTGTCGCTCTCTATCCCCAGGCTCTGGACGTTGTGGGGTCCGTGGGTTTTAAAATGGTTGTATAAAACATTATTTCCCGCTCCGCTATTCATCATATAAAAGTGCTGTTTGATCCGTAAAAATATGGTATTTTTGGTTTCCCCGATGTACAGTTTCTGGCAGGCCCGACATCTGATGGCGTAAATGGCGTTCGAGGTGCCAGGTGTGGGGGCCTGCCAGAGGTTGGAACCAGCCCGACTGAAAGGGTGGAAAATATAGTGGGTTTGGATGAAATGTATCTCCCGGGCTCGAGACGCTTCCCTAGGAGTAGCCGGTTTGAGGGCTGCGTGGACCAGGAGGTCTTTGAGGTTTTTGTTTCTCCTGAAGGCGGAGATCAGACGGCAGCCCCCCAGGGACGGGTGGGTCGACTGTAGATGGGAGAAGTTGTGGCGTATGGTGCTGAGGAGGGGTTGTGTAGACTGCGAATATGTGGTGACTAGGGGGACGAGAAATTGATTGGTTTCTGTGCTGACCGGGGTGGGAGCGCTAGTTCGAGGGGGGGCTGCAATAACCTCCGCCTTAATACTCCTAAGGAAGCGCCTCGAATACCCCCGCAGCCGAAGTGCACTGAATAAAACTTTGGTCGCCTCCTCCACATCCTTCAGGTAGGTGCAGATCCTGTGGAAGCGGATTAATTGTGACTTGATTACCCCCTTAAAAGTGTGCCTCGGGTGGTAAGAAGCTTTAAAAAAGGAGGGCATGTCGGTCCGTCTCTTTAAAATAAACTTTTGTGGCCAGTTTCTTATGTTTTTGATTATGTTCATGAAAAAAAAACGGTGGTATCTAGAAACTCTATACAGTCCTGGTGGATTTTGTGTTTTAACTTGATCTTGGGGTGGTGGGAATTCAGGATGTGGATAAATTGTAAAAATTCTGCCTCTGATCTGTCCCACAGCCCAAAAATATCATCTAGATACCTCACGTAGAGAAGGGGCTGGTGGGGGCAGTTGCGGAGAGCGGATCCCTCCCACTCGGCCAGATAGATGTCGGCGTATGAGGGGGAGTATTTCCTTCCCATTGCACAGCCACAGACCTGGAGGTAGTGCTGGTTATTAAAGGTGAAATCGTTCCGGGTGAGGGTTATTTCTAGAAGTTGTAAAATGGCAGAGTTGGGTCGGAAGGGTTCGGGGTGACGGAGGAAAATGTTCTTGATGGCAGAGAGGCCGCGGTGGGTTTCTATGTTGATGGATAGGGAGTCGATGTCTATTGAAAAAAGAAAAGTGTGGGGCGGGACCTGGAGGGAAGACAGACGGTGGACAAACGTGTATGTATCCTTGATGTAACGGGTGCAGGTGGGAGAGGGGGTTAATGTGGTGGTCAATGTATTCGGCGATGCGTTGGGACTCGGACCCACAATCACTGACGATGGGTCTCCCTACTGGGACCACCGAGGGGACCGTCCAGGTTTCAGGCAGTTTGTGGATTTTTGGAAGTAGGTAGAAAAGGCGCGGTCGGGGTTCGTCTGGGCCGTCCAGGTAGGTTTTTTGTTTGTAATTGATGAATTTTTTAATGTAAAGATCTGTGGTAATGTTGCGGATGATGGTCTGTGTTTCTAATTGTAATGGTTGTTCCAATTTTTTATAATAAGTCTGGTTATTTAGTTGTCGGTTTGCCTCCAGGATATAATTATTGAGATCCTGGAGGACAATTTGGCCGCCTTTGTCTGCTGGTTTTATGATTATGTGTTTGTTGGATGATAATTGTTTTATTATGTGTTGTTGTGCTTGTGTGATGTTGGGTGTGGGTGAGGTGTGTGGACGCCAGCGGCTGAGGGAGCGGAGGTTGGCATCCACCAGGTCCCGGAGGTCCGGGGATGCCAAGTCCGGGTTCGGTTCCCACCTGGACGGCCCGACGAACGATTCTGGTTCCCGCGTTTGGGATGTTCCGAAGTGGTCTATTAAGAGGAGGCGTCTATGGAAGAGATGGAGGTCCCCTCGGAGGTCCGGTCGGGAGGGAGGGGGTGGAGTGGGGATGAAGGTGAGTCCTTTTTCTAGCAACTGTCTAATTTCAAGAGTGAGGTGAAAAGTGGAACAAAGATTCAAAACATTACTATGTGGGTTGTGGGGATGGGGGGTCGTGGTTACACTGTCACCCCCCGCTGGAAGTTTAACTGCTTGCACCAGTAGTGGAGGATGGTGGAGGCGGTTTGGGGAGTCCAGTGAATGGGGTCCGAGTCCACAACCTGAAAAAGTGAGGGGTCGAGTTGGGGTAAAAATGTGCATTTCCTGATAATAGTTTGATTTAATTTCTTGATCAGAGTTTGTTTGCGGGTGGATAACTGGTCTGAGAAATTAATGACAGGAATATAAATGTTGGCAGAGGGGAAGGTGGATTTGGCTGTCCTCAACAACTGCTGCAGCTGTTTCCAGGTGGTCAGTGGGACCTGCTCCTGAAGGCAGTTGTTAAGGCCAGCCGAAATGATGACGGTGTGGGGGGTGGGTTGTGGTGGGAGTTTTTTGAGAACTGAATTGATGTGATGGAAGGTGGCGCCGGGGAAACTGTCAATTTGAATATCGGGGTGCTTAAAAGTAGGGATTCGGGAAAGGTTCGAGTCACCGATGATGAGGTTGAGTTTGTGAACCGTGAGGGACCAGTCTAAGATTTTGCGGAAAGTGGTGGGGTGTCGGTGAGGTTCCGGACGTCCAGGCGAGCGCGGAGTCGCCACTGGGGGCTCCCTTGAGGCAACAGTGATCGACTCAGATACAGTGGGTGAGTTAAGCAGTGGTTCGCTTACATGAATTTCATTCAACATCACTGTCTGATCACTTTTTGTTGCGGCAGGGATGGAAGGAGGACTGCCGGAGCAGTTTGGGAGTGGGGGCCCCGGCTCAGTGGACTGGACGTCCGGAGTGTCTGTGGGTGAGAGAGGAGAGAAGGTGATTGAGTCATTTGCCGGCGCTATTACGTTGGTGTATGTTACAGTGGGGTGACGAGGTGCTAACGGAGGGGGGGAGGGGGTACGGGATGGAGAGAGGGGAGCGGAAGGGGGAGAGGGGGAAAGGGGGGAACAATGGGTTATGGGTGAAGGAGGGGAAGGGAGGGGGGAGGTAACGAGGGGAGGAGGGGAGGGAGGGATGCCGTAAGGTGGGGAGGATTCAGGGGAGAGAGGGGTGGGTGTGATAGCCGGGTTGTGGTGAACCGCAGCCACCACCTCCCGGGTGGGGCCGCGCCCTGGGAGGACAGGATGGGACAAGGGTCCACTTGGATCCCCCTCTGGTTCCGTTGGTGGTGGGAGGGACGCCGACGTAGCCGATGTGGGAGGAGGGAGAGGCGGAAAGTCAGTGGGGGAGAGCTCGGGGGCTGTCGTAGCCGGGGTTATTTCATTTGGAGGCTGGTTAGAAATTAAAATGTCCTTTAGTTTTATTGTTGATGATACGGTTAGTTTGTGTCGGTACCGAGCTCTCCCCCACTGAAGCGCTCTCTCATAATCCGCCCCCGCAAACCGACGGAGTTCAGAGATGGAGGCCTGAATGACGGCGTCGTAGTGGTCGTGTAATATTTGTAAATTTGTTTTGAGCCAATTTATAGTGTTGTCCTTGATTTTATTGGAGGTTGTGTTGTTGGGTGAGGATGGTTTTATGAATTGGGATAGTTTTGTAACCTGATTTTTCATGCCGGGTGGGCATGTCCCCCTCTCCACGTGAGAATCCAGGATTTCTAGATGGTGGAGGGCTTGTAAAATTTTAAAATACAATTTGGTCTGCGGGACAGAATCGGAGGCAGAAGAACGGTTGGAGGTGGGAGTGGGGGTTGGTGGCGCACCGGAGGATGGGCGGTTTGCTTTGGCGGAAGTAGCCTTATTGGTGTGGTCCTCCGGTGCGGCTGCCAGGACTGCAAACCGGTTTGAGAGGCGGACCGACATGTTGATTCCTCTCTGGATAAAACCGGGTCTAAAAGGATAAAACGAAGCACAAACAAAGGGGGCAGAAGCACAGGGTCTGCACCTAATTAAGACAATAAAAAAGATTTTTTTTTTTTTTTTTTGGGGGGGGGGGGTAAAAATAGATAAAACTCAAATAAAATTACTAAAAATTAAGATTTGAAAGGGTTAAGAGAGTTTGAATAAAAAAATTAAAAAAGAGCGATAAAACAATATAAAAGCGGACTGGTTATAAAATAAACTAAAATCAATTAAAATAAATAAAATCAATAAAATTAATAGAAATTTAAAATTTAAAAAGCTAAACTTTAAAAATTTAATTAGGAAAGTAAATAAGAGCTAATAAGGGTAAGAAAATAATGTAAAAGCAGGCTGATTATGGAATGGACTAAAATCAATTGGTAAAAAGTAAAAAATATTAAAGCATAAAAGTTTTTAAATGATAAACGGGATTGAGGGAGGCGACAAAATGGGAAAGCTTAAAAATACCAGATGTTAAGCCAAATTCAGCGGGTTTTAAATTGAGTGGAACAAACGAGGGAGTGATAGAGAGGGGGGAGGCTAATTAAGGGACAGGAGAGAGAGGGAAGGGTAAGGGGAGGGAGGGTAGAGGTTTTTTTGCTATTTTAAGAGATGAGAAAAGGGGAAGGGGGGGATAAAAAACGACCAGTTCAAACTCACAGTTAAAATGACTTAGTGTTGTTTAAAAACCAAGTGGACTCAGGTCTTCTGTTTCAGACCGGGTGGGGCTGGAAGTTTCCACCTGGTGTGGAGCAGGCTTGCCGGCGGCGTTGATGGTAACCAGAGGTGGGGTCCAATC
This sequence comes from Antennarius maculatus, assembly GCA_013358685.1. Classification (NCBI taxonomy): domain Eukaryota; kingdom Metazoa; phylum Chordata; class Actinopteri; order Lophiiformes; family Antennariidae; genus Antennarius; species Antennarius maculatus. The sequence goes on along the minus strand of JABVMC010000034.1, from coordinate 13,481 downwards.
TTCAGTGTGCACACTCTTTATGACAGAAGTTAAAAATTACCCACCTCTCTGGGGTTCTGGCCGTTCTGCGGCGTGAAGGCTCCTTGAAGGTCCTTGAATCCTGGGTTCGTTCAGTGAATCAGTGAGAAAAAACTGAATAAAACGTTAAATCCCTGCATAGTTAAAACACTCCAATTATAAAATGAATTAAAATCAATTAAAAAAGCACAAAATGGAAGGCCTCGACGTTTCGCCAACAAAAGGCTTCTTCAGGAGGAAGATGGTTCTATCTGCCAGAAACAGGAAACAGGAAGTCCTTTATTGAGGGTGGAGAGGTCAAAGGTCCATTAGATCACTGTCCATTGGCTGAAAGAGAGTCAAAAGGTTACTTCCTGGAAAAAATTGTAAAAAAAGTTGTTTCTCCCCTTGCTTCCTGGAGGGGGTGTGGACGGGAGGGGGGGAGGAAATGAGGGTGGGAGGGGTAAGGAGGTCTAGTAAGTGGGAAAGAGGAAGAGAAGAAAAAAAAAAAAAAAAAAAAAAAAAAAAAAAAAAAAAAAAAGGGGGGGGGGGGGGGAGTGAAAGGGTTTTTTTTTTTTTTTTTTTTTTTTTTTTTTTTTTTTTTTTTTTTTTTTTTTTTTTTTTTTTTTTTTTTTTTTGTGCGAAAGGAAACTCAATATGTAAACTGACTGTACATAATGAGGGAAGGGAGAGGAAAGGAGGGCAGGGGGTTAAGGGTTAAAACACAATACCAATCTTTTATAATGTAATAATGGGTCTACTAAGATCGGATGGGGGTCCACAGGGCACTGGCTGGGTTAGGTATAGTAAAATACGTAGTTCCTTGGAAGGAACTACGAAGTGCACTGGCGCATGGGGCCCGGGAGTGGGGTCACCTTAAAATGCCATCAATAAAATCAGGGGTTTAAAAGGGTTAAAATACATTAAAATCAATTAAGATTAGGGAAAGGAGAAAGAAAAGTTAGGAGAATGAGGAAAATCTGGGGGAAGTGAGATAAAATGGATGTTAAATTTTAAAAGGCACTCTTATATGAAGAAAAGGGAGCAGGAAAGAGCTAGATAAAATAATAGTTGGACAGGTCCACAATAGAAACACTCTACCAATATTTTGAAGGGATGATGGGGTATGTCCAGAGTGGGACATGAGCCCTGCTCACCTGGTTGAGAAGCTTGTGTTTATATCGCTGAGCTATAGCTTCTTGGTTTTGGCTGTGGGACGATAGAGATATGGGGTAGTTTTGATTCAAATAATGTTTAAAGGAGACGTGGCCCAGCTGGGGTTTGAACCCTCAATCTCTAGTTGGCAGGCAATGGTGTTACCTCTACACCATCCTGGGGGTACACTGAAAGTGTGGGAATAATTAAGAAAAGGAAAGGTTTGGGGATTAAAGGTTAGGGAAGAAAGGGGGGGGGGTTTGTTAGGGTTAGGGAAATCAGGGGTTAGGGTTTGAGGAGAGAGGAGGGATGGGGGTTAGGATTTGGAAAATCAGGGGTTGGTTTAAGGAAAAGGGGGATGGGTGTTTGAGGTTGAGGATAAGAGGAGGTGGAGAGAGAAAAAAGAAAAACACATTTATATATTTTTATATACATATATATGAAAAAGATAGACATATAGACCTTTAAATTAATTAATTAATTAATTGATGAGATAACAATAATAACTAATAAATTAATGTTATAATAAAATTTAGGGCCACTACTGGTAAAAGAACAACTTGAACTATGATCTGAATAATAATAATAAAACTTTAGTAAAGTGCCACGTTATTAAAATTATATACAATAAATAAAATAAAGCATGCAGTTAAAGGTTAAAATACATTTCTTTAAGAAAAGAAGATGTTTGTATTGTTAAAATAAGAGATTCACTCAGCAAGGGTCAGATTCATAGCCAACTTTTTGTTTGTTCTAAACCAGAAGGGCGATCAACATTCCAAATTTTTACTCAATTCATTAAAGTACAATTATTTGTTTTATAAAATTACTTATATTCCTATTTCATCCTGATTTATTCTTAACTATTATTGACCCATCTAAAGAGACAAAAAATGTTAAATAAAGAAAAAATAGTCCATATTATCCATAAATATAGAAATAAATAAGAAATAAACAGAAAACTCTTAAAAATTAGCTTAAATAATTAAATAAATAAATAAATTTTGTGAACTAAAGGGAAGGTGCCATTAACAGAAATATAAGTTGAATAAAATAGAAAATTGGTGTTAGTTTGATTATTTACTGTACAAACATTTCATAAATAACAAGGGAGACACATAAAAAAAGCAGAAGAGGTTCTCCCCCACCCCTTTTAGTATTTTTAATACATAATAAAATTGCATGCAAAATTACAAATATTCCGGATTCATTCTTTATATTTCTGTTAGGCTTAAATATAATAAATAATATAAATACAATAAATTAAAATAGATTAATAAAATTGACAATTGGGATTCTTTGAAATTAAATAAGATGAATATGGACTAGAAATGGAAATCGAAAAAAAAAAAAAAAAAAAAAAAAAAAAAAAAAGAAGGGGGGGGCTTTGGGAGAGGGATAGGAAACAATGAAAAGGATTTAAGGATTAGGGTTAGGAGTTAGGGTTAGGGTTAGGGGTTAGGGGTTAGGGGTTAGGGTTAGGGTTTAGGGTTTAGGGTTAGGGTTTAGGGGTTAGGGTTGGGGGGGGGGGCTCTGGGAGAGGAATAGGAAACAATGAAAAGGATTTAAGGGTTAGGGTTAGGAGTTAGGGTTGGGGTTTAGGGTTTAGGGTTGGGGTTTAGGGTTTAGGGTTAGGGTTAGGGTTAGGGTTAGGGATAGGGTTAGGGTTAGGGTTTAGGGTTAGGGTTAGGGTTAGGGTTGGGGGGGAGGGGGGGGCTTTGGGAGAGGAATAGGAAACAATGAAAAGGATTTAAGAGCAACTTGGGGCCTGAAACAAAATATTGAGTATAGTGTTTAAAATATTGTGGAACCTAAAAGAAATTGGGTAAAATGGGATAAAATAAATATTTAATTACATTTTTCGTTCAGGCCGTGGGGTTCAATTGTGTCCAGTTTTCGGATCCAGCGTCTTTCAGCTGCACGGCGTTGTGTGACGGACCAGCGGCTGTCGCTCTCTATCCCCAGGCTCTGGACGTTGTGGGGTCCGTGGGTTTTAAAATGATTATATAAAACATTATTTCCCGCTCCGCTATTCATCATATAAAAGTGCTGTTTGATCCGTAAAAATATGGTATTTTTGGTTTCCCCGATGTACAGTTTCTGGCAGGCCCGACATCTGATGGCGTAAATGGCGTTCGAGGTGCCGGGTGTGGGGGCCTGCCAGAGGTTGGAACCAGCCCGACTGAAAGGGTTGAAAATATAGCGGGTTTGGATGAAATGTATCTCCCGGGCTCGAGACGCTTCCCTAGGAGTAGCCGGTTTGAGGGCTGCGTGGACCAGGAGGTCTTTGAGGTTTTTGTTTCTCCTGTAGGCGGAGATCAGACGGCAGCCCCCAAGGGACGGATGGGTCGACTGTAGATGGGAGAAGTTGTGGCGTATGGTGCTGAGGAGGGGTTGTGTGGACTGCGAATATGTGGTGACTAGGGGGACGAGAAATTGATTGGTTTCTGTGCTGACCGGGGTGGGAGTGCTAGTTCGAGGGGGGGGCTGCAATAACCTCCGCCTTAATACTCCTAAGGAAGCGCCTCGAATACCCCCGCAGCCGAAGTGCACTGAATAAAACTTTGGTCGCCTCCTCCACATCCTTCAGGTAGGTGCAGATCCTGTGGAAGCGGATTAATTGTGACTTGATTACCCCCTTAAAAGTGTGCCTCGGGTGGTAAGAAGCTTTAAAAAGGAGGGCATGTCGGTCCGTCTCTTTAAAATAAACTTTTGTGGCCAGTTTCTTATGTTTTTGATTATGTTCATGAAAAAAAACGGTGGTATCTAGAAACTCTATGCAGTCCTGGTGGATTTTGTGCTTTAACTTGATCTTGGGGTGGTGGGAATTCAGGATGTGGATAAATTGTAAAAATTCTGCCTCTGATCTGTCCCACAGCCCAAAAATATCATCTAGATACCTCACGTAGAGAAGGGGCTGGTGGGGGCAGTTGCGGAGAGCGGATCCCTCCCACTCGGCCAGATAGATGTTGGCGTATGAGGGGGAGTATTTCCTTCCCATTGCGCAGCCACAGACCTGGAGGTAGTGCTGGTTATTAAAGGTGAAATCGTTCCGGGTGAGGGTTATTTCTAGAAGTTGCAAAATGGCAGAGTCGGGTCGGAAGGGGTCGGGGTGACGGAGGAAAATGTTCTTGATGGCAGAGAGGCCGCGGTGGGTTTCTATGTTGGTGTATAGGGAGTCGATGTCTATTGAAAAAAGAAAAGTGTGGGGCGGGACCTGGAGGGAAGACAGATGGTGGACGAACGTGTATGTATCCTTGATGTAACTGGGGTGCAGGTGGGAGAGGGGGTTAATGTGGTGGTCAATGTATTCGGCGATGCGTTGGGACTCGGACCCACAATCACTGACGATGGGTCTCCCTACTGGGACCACCGAGGGGACCGTCCAGGTTTCAGGCAGTTTGTGGATTTTTGGAAGTAGGTAGAAAAGGCGCGGTCGGGGTTCGTCTGGGCCGTCCAGGTAGGTTTTTTGTTTGTAATTGATGAATTTTTTAATGTAAAGATCTGTGGTAATGTTGCGGATGATGGTCTGTGTTTCTAATTGTAATGGTTGTTCCAATTTTTTATAATAAGTTTGGTTATTTAGTTGTCGGTTTGCCTCCAGGATGTAATTATTGAGATCCTGGAGGACAATTTGGCCGCCTTTGTCTGCTGGTTTTATGATTATGTGTTTGTTGGATGATAATTGTTTTATTATGTGTTGTTGTGCTTGTGTGATGTTGGGTGTGGGTGAGGTGTGTGGACGCCAGCGGCTGAGGGAGCGGAGGTTGGCATCCACCAGGTCCCGGAGGTCCGGGGATGCCAAGTCCGGGTTCGGTTCCCACCTGGACGGCCCGACGAACGATTCTGGTTCCCGCGTTTGGGATGTTCCGAAGTGGTCTATTAAGAGGAGGCGTCTATGGAAGAGATGGAGGTCCCCTCGGAGGTCCGGTCGGGAGGGAGGGGGTGGAGTGGGGATGAAGGTGAGTCCTTTTTCTAGCAACTGTCTAATTTCAAGAGTGAGGTGAAAAGTGGAACAAAGATTCAAAACATTACTATGTGGGTTGTGGGGATGGGGGGTCGTGGTTACACTGTCACCCCCCACTGGAAGTTTAACTGCTTGCACCAGTAGTGGAGGATGGTGGAGGCGGTTTGGGGAGTCCAGTGAATGGGGTCCGAGTCCACAACCTGAAAAAGTGAGGGGTCGAGTTGGGGTAAAAATGTGCATTTACTGATAATAGTTTGATTTAATTTCTTGATCAGAGTTTGTTTGCGGGTGGATAACTGGTCTGAGAAATTAATGACAGGAATATAAATGTTGGCAGAGGGGAAGGTGGATTCGGCTGTCCTCAACAACTGCTGCAGCTGTTTCCAGGTGGTCAGTGGGATCTGCTCCTGAAGGCAGTTGTTAAGGCCAGCCGAAATGATGACGGTGTGGGGGGTGGGTTGTGGTGGGAGTTTTTTGAGAACTGAATTGATGTGATGGAAGGTGGCGCCGGGGAAACTGTCAATTTGAATATCGGGGTGCTTAAAAGTAGGGATTCGGGAAAGGTTCGAGTCACCGATGATGAGGTTGAGCTTGTGAACCGTGAGGGACCAGTCTAAGATTTTGCGGAAAGTGGTGGGGTGTCGGTGAGGTTCCGGACGTCCAGGCGAGCGCGGAGTCGCCACTGGGGGCTCCCTTGAGGCAACAGTGATCGACTCAGATACAGTGGGTGAGTTAAGCAGTGGTTCGCTTACATGAATTTCATTCATCATCACTGTCTGATCACTTTTTGTTGCGGCAGGGATGGAAGGAGGACTGCCGGAGCAGTTTGGGAGTGGGGGCCCCGGCTCAGTGGACTGGACGTCCGGAGTGTCTGTGGGTGAGAGAGGAGAGAAGGTGATTGAGTCATTTGCCGGCGCTATTACGTTGGTGTATGTTACAGTGGGGTGACGAGGTGCTAACGGAGGGGGGGAGGGGGTACGGGATGGAGAGAGGGGAGCGGAAGGGGGAGAGGGGGAAAGGGGGGGAACAATGGGTTATGGGTGAAGGAGGGGAAGGGAGGGGGGAGGTAACGAGGGGAGGAGGGGAGGGAGGGATGCCGTAAGGTGGGGAGGATTCAGGGGAGAGAGGGGTGGGTGTGATAGCCGGGTTGTGGTGAACCGCAGCCACCACCTCCCGGGTGGGGCCGCGCCCTGGGAGGACAGGATGGGACAAGGGTCCACTTGGATCCCCCTCTGGTTCCGTTGGTGGTGGGAGGGACGCCGACGTAGCCGATGTGGGAGGAGGGAGAGGCGGAAAGTCAGTGGGGGAGAGCTCGGGGGCTGTCGTAGCCGGGGTTATTTCATTTGGAGGCTGGTTAGAAATTAAAATGTCCTTTAGTTTTATTGTTGATGATACGGTTAGTTTGTGTCGGTACCGAGCTCTCCCCCACTGAAGCGCTCTCTCATAATCCGCCCCCGCAAACCGACGGAGTTCAGAGATGGAGGCCTGAATGACGGCGTCGTAGTGGTCGTGTAATATTTGTAAATTTGTTTTGAGCCAATTTATAGTGTTGTCCTTGATTTTATTGGAGGTTGTGTTGTTGGGTGAGGATGGTTTTATGAATTGGGATAGTTTTGTAACCTGATTTTTCATGCCGGGTGGGCATGTCCCCCTCTCCACGTGAGAATCCAGGATTTCTAGATGGTGGAGGGCTTGTAAAATTTTAAAATACAATTTGGTCTGCGGGACAGAATCGGAGGCAGAAGAACGGTTGGAGGTGGGAGTGGGGGTTGGTGGCGCACCGGAGGATGGGCGGTTTGCTTTGGCGGAAGTAGCCTTATTGGTGTGGTCCTCCGGTGCGGCTGCCAGGACTGCAAAACCGGTTTGAGAGGCGGACCGACATGTTGATTCCTCTCTGGATAAAACCGGGTCTAAAAGGATAAAACGAAGCACAAACAAAGGGGGCAGAAGCACAGGGTCTGCACCTAATTAAGACAATAAAAAAGATTTTTTTTTTTTTTTTTTTTGGGGGGGGGGGGTAAAAATAGATAAAACTCAAATAAAATTACTAAAAATTAAGATTTGAAAGGGTTAAAAGAGTTTGAATAAAAAAATTAAAAAAGAGCGATAAAACAATATAAAAGCGGACTGGTTATAAAATAAACTAAAATCAATTAAAATAAATAAAATCAATAAAATTAATAGAAATTTAAAATTTAAAAAGCTAAACTTTAAAAATTTAATTAGGAAAGTAAATAAGAGCTAATAAGGGTAAGAAAATAATGTAAAAGCAGGCTGATTATGGAATGGACTAAAATCAATTGGTAAAAAGTAAAAAATATTAAAGCATAAAAGTTTTTAAATGATAAACGGGATTGAGGGAGGCGACAAAATGGGAAAGCTTAAAAATACCAGATGTTAAGCCAAATTCAGCGGGTTTTAAATTGAGTGGAACAAACGAGGGAGTGATAGAGAGGGGGGAGGCTAATTAAGGGACAGGAGAGAGAGGGAAGGGTAAGGGGAGGGAGGGTAGAGGTTTTTTTTGCTATTTTAAGAGATGAGAAAAGGGGAAGGGGGGGATAAAAAACGACCAGTTCAAACTCACAGTTAAAATGACTTAGTGTTGTTTAAAAACCAAGTGGACTCAGGTCTTCTGTTTCAGACCGGGTGGGGCTGGAAGTTTCCACCTGGTGTGGAGCAGGCTTGCCGGCGGCGTTGATGGTAACCAGAGGTGGGGTCCAATCTTCAGTGTGCACACTCTTTATGACAGAAGTTAAAAATTACCCACCTCTCTGGGGTTCTGGCCGTTCTGCGGCGTGAAGGCTCCTTGAAGGTCCTTGAATCCTGGGTTCGTTCAGTGAATCAGTGAGTAAAAACTGAATAAAACGTTAAATCCCTGCATAGTTAAAACACTCCAATTATAAAATGAATTAAAATCAATTAAAAAAGCACAAAATGGAAGGCCTCGACGTTTCGCCAAAAAAAGGCTTCTTCAGGAGGAAGATGGTTCTATCTGCCAGAAACAGGAAACAGGAAGTCCTTTATTGAGGGTGGAGAGGTCAAAGGTCCATTAGATCACTGTCCATTGGCTGAAAGAGAGTCAAAAGGTTACTTCCTGGAAAAAATTGTAAAAAAAGTTGTTTCTCCCCTTGCTTCCTGGAGGGGGTGTGGACGGGAGGGGGGGAGGGAAATGAGGGTGGGAGGGGTAAGGAGGTCTAGTAAGTGGGAAAGAGGAAGAGAAGAAAAAAAAAAAAAAAAAAAAAAAAAAAAAAAAAAAAAAAGGGGGGGGGGGGGGGGAGTGAAAGGGTTTTTTTTTTTTTTTTTTTTTTTTTTTTTTTTTTTTTTTTTTTTTTTTTTTTTTTTTTTTTTTTTTTTTTTTTGTGCGAAAGGAAACTCAATATGTAAACTGACTGTACATAATGAGGGAAGGGAGAGGAAAGGAGGGCAGGGGGTTAAGGGTTAAAACACAATACCAATCTTTTATAATGTAATAATGGGTCTACTAAGATCGGATGGGGGTCCACAGGGCACTGGCTGGGTTAGGTATAGTAAAATACGTAGTTCCTTGGAAGGAACTACGAAGTGCACTGGCGCATGGGGCCCGGGAGTGGGGTCACCTTAAAATGCCATCAATAAAATCAGGGGTTTTAAAAGGGTTAAAATACATTAAAATCAATTAAGATTAGGGAAAGGAGAAAGAAAAGTTAGGAGAATGAGGAAAATCTGGGGGAAGTGAGATAAAATGGATGTTAAATTTTAAAAGGCACTCTTATATGAAGAAAAGGGAGCAGGAAAGAGCTAGATAAAATAATAGTTGGACAGGTCCACAATAGAAACACTCTACCAATATTTTGAAGGGATGATGGGGTATGTCCAGAGCGGGACATGAGCCCTGCTCACCTGGTTGAGAAGCTTGTGTTTATATCGCTGAGCTATAGCTTCTTGGTTTTGGCTGTGGGACGATAGAGATATGGGGGTAGTTTTGATTCAAATAATGTTTTAAAGGAGACGTGGCCCAGCTGGGGTTTGAACCCTCAATCTCTAGTTGGCAGGCAATGGTGTTACCTCTACACCATCCTGGGGGTACACTGAAAGTGTGGGAATAATTAAGAAAAGGAAAGGTTTGGGGATTAAAGGTTAGGGAAGAAAGGGGGGGGGGTTTGTTAGGGTTAGGGAAATCAGGGGTTAGGGTTTGAGGAGAGAGGAGGGATGGGGGTTAGGATTTGGAAAATCAGGGGTTGGTTTAAGGAAAAGGGGGATGGGTGTTTGAGGTTGAGGATAAGAGGAGGTGGAGAGAGAAAAAAGAAAAACACATTTATATATTTTTATATACATATATATGAAAAAGATAGACATATAGACCTTTAAATTAATTAATTAATTAATTGATGAGATAACAATAATAACTAATAAATTAATGTTATAATAAAATTTAGGGCCACTACTGGTAAAAGAACAACTTGAACTATGATCTGAATAATAATGATAAAACTTTAGTAAAGTGCCACGTTATTAAAATTATATACAATAAATAAAATAAAGCATGCAGTTAAAGGTTAAAATACATTTCTTTAAGAAAAGAAGATGTTTGTATTGTTAAAATAAGAGATTCACTCAGCAAGGGTCAGATTCATAGCCAACTTTTTGTTTGTTCTAAACCAGAAGGGCGATCAACATTCCAAATTTTTACTCAATTCATTAAAGTACAATTATTTGTTTTATAAAATTACTTATATTCCTATTTCATCCTGATTTATTCTTTACTATTATTGACCCATCTAAAGAGACAAAAAATGTTAAATAAAGAAAAAATAGTCCATATTATCCATAAATATAGAAATAAATAAGAAATAAACAGAAAACTCTTAAAAATTAGCTTAAATAATTAAATAAATAAATAAATTTTGTGAACTAAAGGGAAGGTGCCATTAACAGAAATATAAGTTGAATAAAATAGAAAATTGGTGTTAGTTTGATTATTTACTGTACAAACATTTCATAAATAACAAGGGAGACACATAAAAAAAGCAGAAGAGGTTCTCCCCCACCCCTTTTAGTATTTTTAATACATAATAAAATTGCATGCAAAATTACAAATATTCCGGATTCATTCTTTATATTTCTGTTAGGCTTAAATATAATAAATAATATAAATACAATAAATTAAAATAGATTAATAAAATTGACAATTGGGATTCTTTGAAATTAAATAAGATGAATATGGACTAGAAATGGAAATCGAAAAAAAAAAAAAAAAAAAAAAAAAAAAAGAAGGGGGGGCTTTGGGAGAGGGATAGGAAACAATGAAAAGGATTTAAGGATTAGGGTTAGGAGTTAGGGTTAGGGTTAGGGGTTAGGGGTTAGGGTTTAGGGTTAGGGTTTAGGGTTTAGGGTTAGGGTTTAGGGTGTTAGGGTTGGGGGGGGGGGCTTTGGGAGAGGGATAGGAAACAATGAAAAGGATTTAAGGGTTAGGGTTAGGAGTTAGGGTTGGGGTTTAGGGTTTAGGGTTGGGGTTTAGGGTTTAGGGTTAGGGTTAGGGTTAGGGTTAGGGATAGGGTTAGGGTTAGGGTTTAGGGTTAGGGTTAGGGTTAGGGTTGGGGGGGGGGGGGGGGCTTTGGGAGAGGAATAGGAAACAATGAAAAGGATTTAAGAGCAACTTGGGGCCTGAAACAAAATATTGAGTATAGTGTTTAAAATATTGTGGAACCTAAAAGAAATTGGGTAAAATGGGATAAAATAAATATTTAATTACATTTTTCGTTCAGGCCGTGGGGTTCAATTGTGTCCAGTTTTCGGATCCAGCGTCTTTCAGCTGCACGGCGTTGTGTGACGGACCAGCGGCTGTCGCTCTCTATCCCCAGGCTCTGGACGTTGTGGGGTCCGTGGGTTTTAAAATGATTATATAAAACATTATTTCCCGCTCCGCTATTCATCATATAAAAGTGCTGTTTGATCCGTAAAATATGGTATTTTTGGTTTCCCCGATGTACAGTTTCTGGCAGGCCCGACATCTGATGGCGTAAATGGCGTTCGAGGTGCCGGGTGTGGGGGCCTGCCAGAGGTTGGAACCAGCCCGACTGAAAGGGTTGAAAATATAGCGGGTTTGGATGAAATGTATCTCCCGGGCTCGAGACGCTTCCCTAGGAGTAGCCGGTTTGAGGGCTGCGTGGACCAGGAGGTCTTTGAGGTTTTTGTTTCTCCTGTAGGCGGAGATCAGACGGCAGCCCCCAAGGGACGGGTGGGTCGACTGTAGATGGGAGAAGTTGTGGCGTATGGTGCTGAGGAGGGGTTGTGTGGACTGCGAATATGTGGTGACTAGGGGGACGAGAAATTGATTGGTTTCTGTGCTGACCGGGGTGGGAGTGCTAGTTCGAGGGGGGGCTGCAATAACCTCCGCCTTAATACTCCTAAGGAAGCGCCTCGAATACCCCCGCAGCCGAAGTGCACTGAATAAAACTTTGGTCGCCTCCTCCACATCCTTCAGGTAGGTGCAGATCCTGTGGAAGCGGATTAATTGTGACTTGATTACCCCCTTAAAAGTGTGCCTCGGGTGGTAAGAAGCTTTAAAAAGGAGGGCATGTCGGTCCGTCTCTTTAAAATAAACTTTTGTGGCCAGTTTCTTATGTTTTTGATTATGTTCATGAAAAAAAACGGTGGTATCTAGAAACTCTATGCAGTCCTGGTGGATTTTGTGTTTTAACTTGATCTTGGGGTGGTGGGAATTCAGGATGTGGATAAATTGTAAAAATTCTGCCTCTGATCTGTCCCACAGCCCAAAAATATCATCTAGATACCTCACGTAGAGAAGGGGCTGGTGGGGGCAGTTGCGGAGAGCGGATCCCTCCCACTCGGCCAGATAGATGTCGGCGTATGAGGGGGAGTATTTCCTTCCCATTGCGCAGCCACAGACCTGGAGGTAGTGCTGGTTATTAAAGGTGAAATCGTTCCGGGTGAGGGTTATTTCTAGAAGTTGCAAAATGGCAGAGTCGGGTCGGAAGGGGGTCGGGGGGTGACGGAGGAGGAAAATGTTCTTGATGGCAGAGAGGCCGCGGTGGGTTTCTATGTTGGTGTATAGGGAGTCGATGTCTATTGAAAAAAGAAAAGTGTGGGGCGGGACCTGGAGGGAAGACAGATGGTGGACGAACGTGTATGTATCCTTGATGTAACTGGGGTGCAGGTGGGAGAGGGGGGTTAATGTGGTGGTCAATGTATTCGGCGATGCGTTGGGACTCGGACCCACAATCACTGACGATGGGTCTCCCTACTGGGACCACCGAGGGGACCGTCCAGGTTTCAGGCAGTTTGTGGATTTTTGGAAGTAGGTAGAAAAGGCGCGGTCGGGGTTCGTCTGGGCCGTCCAGGTAGGTTTTTTGTTTGTAATTGATGAATTTTTTAATGTAAAGATCTGTGGTAATGTTGCGGATGATGGTCTGTGTTTCTAATTGTAATGGTTGTTCCAATTTTTTATAATAAGTCTGGTTATTTAGTTGTCGGTTTGCCTCCAGGATGTAATTATTGAGATCCTGGAGGACAATTTGGCCGCCTTTGTCTGCTGGTTTTATGATTATGTGTTTGTTGGATGATAATTGTTTTATTATGTGTTGTTGTGTTTGTGTGATGTTGGGTGTGGGTGAGGTGTGTGGACGCCAGCGGCTGAGGGAGCGGAGGTTGGCATCCACCAGGTCCCGGAGGTCCGGGGATGCCAAGTCCGGGTTCGGTTCCCACCTGGACGGCCCGACGAACGATTCTGGTTCCCGCGTTTGGGATGTTCCGAAGTGGTCTATTAAGAGGAGGCGTCTATGGAAGAGATGGAGGTCCCCTCGGAGGTCCGGTCGGGAGGGAGGGGGTGGAGTGGGGATGAAGGTGAGTCCTTTTTCTAGCAACTGTCTAATTTCAAGAGTGAGGTGAAAAGTGGAACAAAGATTCAAAACATTACTATGTGGATTGTGGGGATGGGGGGTCGTGGTTACACTGTCACCCCCCACTGGAAGTTTAACTGCTTGCACCAGTAGTGGAGGATGGTGGAGGCGGTTTGGGGAGTCCAGTGAATGGGGTCCGAGTCCACAACCTGAAAAGTGAGGGGGTCGAGTTGGGGGTAAAAATGTGCATTTACTGATAATAGTTTGATTTAATTTCTTGATCAGAGTTTGTTTGCGGGTGGATAACTGGTCTGAGAAATTAATGACAGGAATATAAATGTTGGCAGAGGGGAAGGTGGATTCGGCTGTCCTCAACAACTGCTGCAGCTGTTTCCAGGTGGTCAGTGGGACCTGCTCCTGAAGGCAGTTGTTAAGGCCAGCCGAAATGATGACGGTTGTGGGGGGTGGGTTGTGGTGGGAGTTTTTTGAGAACTGAATTGATGTGATGGAAGGTGGCGCCGGGG